>CM065471.1:40017845-40166954 GCA_032872505.1 Leptopilina syphax
AAATCATCTCTTATACTAATAATAAATATTAAATTTTACTTTTCCTCAATATAAGCATAGTCTTAATAATTAAAATTTATTTCGCCTATTCAAAGTGTAATATAGTCGGGATATTGGCTGAAAAAAAGTGCAAATCGTAGAGTTCATTATTGTAGTCGAACGAAAAAGACAACGAAAGCGAAAAAAAAAGAGTCGAGTGAAAGAAAATGAAAACAGGAAGTCACTGGCTACAATACCCATTGTACAGATATAACATATTCCGAAAATGAAATTGACAAAAATAGTTATTGTGCTAATGGTGCACACGGTTTAATCGATATCACTCGGAAAATATACATTTATCTTTTCCTCGGAGAAACTAAATAATCAATGGAATTGATTCAGCTGCAAATTATTTTAGCTTGAATAATTTATCTTGAGAGGTGAATCAGAAAATATTTTTGACACACATTTTTATTTTACAAAAAAAAATTTTTTTTCTTTAAAAAAAAGTAGAAAACTTTTATTTATTTCTCTCTTTCTTCCTTTATTTAAGTATTGAAAAATGGTGAGAAATTATTGGCTTGAGTTATATGTTGTTTTTAAGTTGTTTATGTGCAAACTGCAAAATGAGAAAGAATCGTCTCATTCTATTTCATGAATATGTGAATTAATTGCAATGTTAAACATAGATTGCTTTCACGGAAGACATATGTAATACCTATATGAATAAGCTCGAGAAACAAGCTCAAAACTTGTATAGCCTATGTCTGTAATATACTGTAGGGCCTAGACGACATATTATATAGCTATATAGTGTGGTAGGTAAAAATACATACACGACTATATAGGCCAGCGAATATATCACAGAAGAAGCCTTATTCCTAAAGTTCAAAATCCGACTATTATTAGAAAAGTTTAATTTATTCAGTGCAATAAAGAACCGAAACATTCTATTTTCAACTATTTCGAACTTATTTCACATTTTTTCGAAAACAATAAAAGAACTTTACTACAATGCAGGCCTTGGATCAACGTTAAAACCCCCCCCCCCCAAAAAAAAAAGTCGTTTCAGTATTTGTCTCAATTTTGATATCCTTAGAAAACTTGACAAAATTTTTATTTTTATTTCTCTGATCTTTTACTGACTTTAAAAATTATTTTTTTTATTTTTATTATATATAATTGAATTCCTAAAAAAAATTTATTAACTACAGGGGTTGCCACAGGTCAGGGAAGTCAGGAAAGTCAGGTAAATCAGGGAAAAGTCAGGGAAAGTAAAATTGGTCAGGAAAGTCAGGGAAAAGTCAGGGATTTTTACTAAAAGTACTGAAAAAAATTGAATTTTTAAAATTCATGAGAAAACTTTGAATTTTTTTCCTTTTTGCCTCGTAAACTATAAAACTACCTCGAATTTTAATATAAAACCTTCAATTTTTTTCAATTTCTGCCAATAATTTCTTTTTAAATAACTTAATTTTTCAAAAACTATCATAAAATGATGACTTACAAATTATTTTATAAATAATTTTTACAATTTTCATAAATATACTCCATTGATAGACCAATTTCAGTTAAAAAATACTAAAAAAAAGAATTGGATTCATCGAAATTCAATTATTTTTAAAAATTTTAATAAAATTCTTGTCAAAATTCCACAGGAATTTAATTATTCAATATTTAATAAATTTCTTTGAAATAATTCAATTATTTTCATAAGTAATAAAATTTTCACAGGAATTCAATTATTTAAAATACAAAATTTCATAAAATTTTTTTCGAAAAATATCAATTATATAAAAAGATTTTTATAAAATATTTTCATGAATTCAATTTTTTATAAATAATAAAATTCTTCACCGAAATTCAATTACTTTCATAAACTTGAATAAAATTCATTGTAAAAATTCAATTATTTATATAAACTTGAATAAAATTCGTTGGAAGAATTAGATTATTTTCTAAATAATAAAATTTTTTCGCAGAAATTCAATTATGTTCAAAAATTAAACAAGAAATATTGTTAAAATTTCAATTATCTTTATAAATAATAAAATTCTTCATCGAAATTCAATTATATTTAAGAATTTTAATAAAATTCTTGTAAAAATTTTGTAGGAATTCAATTATTCAATTTTTAATAAATCAATTCAAAATAATTCCATTATTTTCATGAGTAATAAAATTTTCACAGGAATTCAATTAGTTAAAATACAAAATTTCATAAAATTCGTCGAAAATTATCAATTATTTAAAAATATTTTTCTAAAATTCGTCGCAAGAATTTAATTATTAAAAAAAATTTAAGATAGTTCTTTTTAAGAATTCAATTATTTTTATAAATAATAAAATTCTTCACCGAAATTCAATTATTTTTATAAACTTGAATAAAATTAGTTGTAAGAATTCAATTATTTATATAAATAATAAAATTTTTCTCCGACATTCAATTATTTTATGAAAATTTTAATTATTTATTTAATTATTATTTTTATGAATTATTTTTTTATACAATATTTTAATCAAATTCCTCGATAAATGTAAATATTCTTAAAAATTTTATTAAAATTTGTCAAACGAATTCAATTATTTAAAATTTTATTGATAAAATTCTTTATGAGAATTCAATTTTAACAAACATTCAATTATTCAATAAATTATTTATTTTTTAATTTAAATAATTGAATTTTTTTAGAATTTTCTAATAAAAGTTGATCTAAAAATGAATAAACGAATAATCGATTTAATATTATTTATAAAAATAATTGAATTATTGCAACGAATTTTATTACATTTTTTTTAAATAATTGAATTTTTTTTGTGAAATTGTATTTCTTGTAAAAATAATTGAATTCTTGCGAAGGATTTTTTTCAAAAAGGTTTAAATTTGAATATTTTGAAGAATTTTAATTCCTACAGAAAAATAATAATGATTAAATATTTATTTAAGAAAGAAGTTATTGATGTTTTTAAATAATTTTACAATTAAAGAAGTTTGTAAATTAATGTAATAGAACATTTTTTTTTGAGTATCTAATAATTTTTAGAGTGAATCAGAATATTCTTTAGGGTCAGGGAAAAAGTAAAATTTCTTTCTGGAAATCAGGGAAAAGTCAGGGAAAAATAAAATTAAATATTTGTGGCAACCCTGAACTATGAAAATAATTGAATCCCCGTAAAAAATTTTATTATTTATAAAAAAAATTGAATTATTGCGAAAAAATTCATCAATAATTGAATGTTTAATTAAAAATGACAAATATCTGTAACAACAATGAAATGACCTGCTTTATTTTGTGCATAAAATTCGAAAAAAGTATTCCAAACAGAAAAAAAAAATTGTACTGAAAATCTCACCTCGAATGTCACAGTAATATTTTCACAGTTTGAAAACCAAAATACATTTACCAATAAATAAAATATAATTATAGAAGTTCAGTGAGACATAATTTCTCCAATTCTCACAGTACAATGCAATGCATATATACATCTCTATTTCTTTAGAAAATTTCAAATGATATGTGTTGTACACAAATTGAATTTTGATTCGGTTTCTTCGATAGCATTTTTCGTGAAACTTGCGATAAATTTGACTTCAAGTTTCGACAAAAGTTGAACGCTTTAGAAATGAAACTAGGTCAATTCTTTGTCAGATGAAAAAAGAGACAGGTTAATATAGAAATGATATATTCATCACTTGTCACATCTCTCAGCGTATAGAATATGCTATCGACATTTTAAACTCGAGAATAAAAAATACTTTTCAGTTCCATTCAAGGTTCTATGCATGTAATATCTGAAGGGGCTTCGTCACATATTTGTTATTAATACAGCATTTATTAAATATTAATTAATAAAACATTATCAATTTCCAGAAGTTAGCGTCGACGATTTTTATTACCTACAAAAGAAGTTGAAACTGACATCAGCAAGCACTTAATTTTGGAAATTAAATTTTAATGTTAAATATTTTTTTGCTTTAAAACCAACGCAATATAATATAAAATTAAGTAGTTTTTGATAAATAGGTGCAAGTTGCAGCATCATAAAAAAATATCAGGTTTCATTCTTGTAGTTTAGTTTTTCAATTAAGAGATTGGATCTTATTGATAAATATACTTCTTGTATTGTTTAATACTTCAGTGAGAAAACAATTTTTTAATCCAAAAATAAGAAGTCAATGAAAAAAATATTTTTGAATTAAATACATATTTTATAAAATCGAATTAAACTTAATTTTTATTGAATCAAAATTATTATGCATTGAATCAAAATTATGTATTGAATCAATATTATTATGCAATTGAATCAATATTATTATGTATTGAATCAAAATTAATTATGTATTGAATCAAACTTATTATGTATTGAATCAAAATTAATTATATGTATTGAATCAAACTTATTATGTAGGGAATCAAAATTATTCTGTTTAATTTAAAAATAATTTTTGATTGTCTGTATAATGTGGATAATTATGTTTGAGTAAAATATATTGTTTCCTCAGTGTTGTTGTAGTTGTAGGAACTATAATAGTTGATTGTTAATTTTGACGTAAAATTTTATATGGATTGGTCAATGTACTCAGTCTAAGTACTCTGACGACCTCGACTCGTTGCTTCCAAGGTAGTTAGGTATGTGGTTTGCGTGACGTCATTTATCCAAGGTCGGGTGATGAACTTAAGAACCATTGCTTCTCCAGCATCCAATTCTATGATTTTCCAGCCTTGTCTTAACAGCTTTTCTCCTTTTGGTCTTATCTTTCATTACATTTTCCTTTTCTTTTATTCCTTTTATTTTAAAGTATACCTTACTTTTGTAATCAGAGAATTTTAGACGTTATTGGACTAAATTTGCGGAAACTCAATATTGTCGACCATTTTTCTCAATTTTTTCTCAATTTTTGAACAAATTGAGCTGAAATTTTGTAAAAAAGTCTAAAGTTACTGACTGACAAGTTGCTATTATAATAATCAGTTATAACTACCAAAAAGCAAATTGCAAAGTAGTCGATAATATTCTAAAGTAGAGTTTTATAAAAATTAGAAAAATATTGTTATTACATAAAAAAAACTAGCAATTTTTGTTGCTCAGTCGATGAAAAATGACACTTTTTCTGTATCTCTGTATATATAAAAAAGATAGAAACATTTCATTCGACCTTTACCTTCGGTTTGATCGATATTACTGTTAGTAATATTGTTTCCTCGCAACGGTTCATCTGCGTGTCCGCAAGTTCCATAACGATTAAATTGTTCATCTATCGAGAGTGGTTATTGATGACAACATCAAATGTTATAAACCGCACACAATTCAATGTCTATATTTGTACAAATCATATTAAAAATATTGTTAGTTTTGTTTTTTATTTGTACTATTTTCTGCAATATAGAACTTGTACAACCGTATAATATTGATTTCATTTTCGATGGGGTATCATTTTCAGCTTCGTGTTGAATCAACTATAATGGAAATTGAAATCAATATAGAACATATCTTGTGATATTCTAGATTTAATCGAGGTTAAAATAGAAAATTACACGGTATTAAATTTTCGTGGATTGTAAAATTGACAATTGATGAAACGAAAGTATTTGCGAATTCGAAAAGCATCAAACTAATTGTTTCGAAAATTTTGCCCTAAACGATCTTTTAACTTCTACCTATGATTTTCATTTATTTGGCATTTGACAAATAAATAAAAACTATTTTATCGAAGTTAGCGACTGTAAAAAGAAAGGTATCAATTTTGGTACGAAATCATAATCTCAAAAATTATAATAAAATTCTTTTTAAAAGAATTCAATTATATTCAAAAAAACATATTCGAAATTAAATTATTTTCAATATCTAGTATTTTCATAAAATTTCTCAAAAGAATTCAATTATTTAAAAAGAATTAACAAAATTTATCCAAAATTCAATTATTTTCATAATTGAATGAGTTTTATTATCTTTATAATAAAAGTCTTCGACGATTTTCAATTATTTTTAAATTAATTAATCGGAAAATTCAATTAATTTCACAAATAAAGTTTTTCACAAGAATTCAATCATTAAAAATCAAAATTTTCATAATATTTGTTATATTTCGAAAATTTTAATTATTTCAAATAATGTTTATAAAATTCTTATCAAGAATTCAATTATTTTCAAAATTAACAAAATTTTTCACTGAAATTCAATTCTTTTTAAACATTTTAATAAAATTTTTCATAAAATTATTTTCATAAATAATCAAATTTCCACAGAAATTCAATTATTTTGGAAAATTTTAATAAAATTCTTTGGAACTATTCAATTATTTTCCTAAATAATAAAATTCATCGCAGGATTTCAATTATTTTTTTAAATTTTAATAATAATCGTTGCAAGAAATCAATTATTTTCAAAATAATAAAACTTATATCGCAGAATTTCATTTATTTTTAATAACATTTTTAATTCCGCTAAAAACCCAATTATACTTCAAAATTTTAATAAAATTCTTCGAAAGAATTCGATTATTTAAAAAAATGATTTTTTTAAATGAAAGAATTGAATTATTTACAAAAGTATTAGAATTTTTCACTGAAATTCAATTATTTTCAAATATTTTAATAAAATTGTTAGAAAGAAATCAAATATTTTAAATACAATTTTCATTACATTTTTTTTTTGAAGTTTAATTCAATTATTTTAGATTTTATTAAAATTCTTTCCAAGAATTAAAATTATTAAAAAAAAGTTTTATAATATTTATTATATTTTGAAAAAATTAATTATTTAAAACAATGTTTATAAAATTCTTATGAAGAATTTAATTATTTTCAAAAATAACAAAATTTTTCACTGAAATTCAATTCTTTTTAAACATTTGAATAAAATTTTTTGCAAGAATTCAATTATTCTCATAAATAATTAAACTTATCAAAGAATTTCAATTATTTTTGAAAATTATAATAAAATTCTTTGCAACTATTTAATTATTTTCATAAATAATAAAATTCATCTCAGGATTTTAATTATTTTTAATACAATTTTATAAGAATTTCTCGAAAATGTAATTATTCTTAAAAATTTAATCCCAATTCCTCGAAAAAATTAATTATTTGAAAGAATGTTTTTTTAAAATTCTTTGGAAGAATTCATTTATTTACAAAAATATTAGAATTTTTCACAGGAATTCAATTATTTTTAAATATTTCAATAAAATTTCAATAAATTTCTTCGAAAGAAATCAATTCTTTTAAATGCAATTTTAATTAAATTTTTTTGAAATAATTCAATTATTCTTTTAGATTTTAATTAAATTTTTCACAAGAATTTATTTTTTTACATAAATAATTCTTCGCAAGAATTCAATTATTTTCCTAAATAATAAAAAGGTTTTTAGAAATTTAATTATTTTCCAAAAAATTTAATAAAATACCACACAGACATTCAATTATTGTCAAAAATTTTAATAGAATTCTTTGTAAAGTTTAATAATTTTTTAAAACTTTTTGCAATTCAATGATTTTCAATATGTACTACTATTTTAATAAAATTTTTTAAAAGAATTCAATTATTTAAAAATATTTTAATAAAATTCTATGCAAACCATTAATTATTTTCATTAATAACAATATTCATAATAAGAATTCAATTATTTTTAAGAGTAATAAATTTCTTCTTGTAAATTCAATTATTAAAAAAAATTCTAAGAAAATCGTTCTCAAAAATTCAATTATTTTCGTAAATAATAAAAAAATTTTTAGAAGTTCAATTATTTTCCAAAAAATTTGATAAAATACCACACAGACATTAATAATTATTGTCAAAAATTTTATTAGAATTCTTTGTAAAATTTATTAATTTTTGAAAAACTTTTCTCAATTCAATGATTTTCAATATTTACTATTTTAATAATATTTTTCAAAAAAATTTATTTATTTAAACATTTTTATATAATTTTTGGCAAGAATTAAATTATTTTTATAAATATTTAAATTCTTTCATGAATAATAAAATTCGTTGCGGGAATTAAATTTATTATCGCAGGATAAGAAGGAAGTAAATATTTTTGATGAAAATTAGGAAAAAGTCGGGAAAATAAAATAAAGAATGAAATTTTTGTCAGTTCTGTGAACTGTCTAAAACGAGTTTTTTTGGTTATCAAGTTTTTTTTTACTATTTTTATTTACTAATTTACTATTTTTTGCTTTTTTTTACTATTTTTTTTAGTTTAGAAGCTACTTTTTGCTACTTTTTTAAAATTAATTATCGAGTGCGAAGTCTGTATCTGATATCATTTAGAACGTATATAATTTAAATAGGCTTGTATTAATTTCATGATTTTTTTCTTTATGTTGCAGGAATCGACCACCGAAAAGGTGATGTTGAGTGTCTTTAAAAGAGTCTTAATCTTAAAATTTGTCATGGCAGAGCGGGAAAATTGTCATCAGTTGTAAAATTCAAAAAGTGTAGTGTTGTTTATGCATCAAAAAAGGAGAAATGTGAAATCTTCTTTTGTACAATGGTTCGGAAAGTTTCGCGTGATAAATCACACGTACCAGCTGATCCAGTAATTATTGTCGTTGGATTTTAACGATTATGACGGAATATTTGGATCAACATTTAATTCGGGCACTCTGCCGTGATCCAGAACGAAGAACGCTTCAGGTGAGTTTTAAAAAATTCCGTTAATAATCTTGTAATTAATTATTATTATTAATTAATTATTAATTAATTAACTATTATTAATTAATTAACTATTATTATTTTTACTGTTAATAATACTTTTCAATTAGTACAATTTTTATTTACTTGGACTTATCCAGCAGGGTGTCTACAACACCTGGAAAACCTGGAAAACCAGGAAATGTCAGGGAAATTAAAAATGTCCTGGAAAACCTGGAAATGTCAGGGAATTTTTTCGAAAGTCAGGGAATTTTTTTCATCAAGACTTGAAATACTCTTGAACAATATTTTTAAAGCCCACAATTAGTTTTACAAATTTTTAGTAAAAAACATTCAAAAATTTTTTTAAATTTTAGTAAAAATTTCTATTATCTTTATAAATAATAAAATTCTTCTCCGAAATTCTATTATTTTCAAAAATTTTAATAAAATTCTTGGCAAATTTCAATTATTTTCAAAAATGTTTCTCATTTCAATGTTTTTCAATGTCTACTATTTTAATAAAATTTTTCCAAAACAATCTAATTATTTAAAAAAATTTTAATTATTTTCATAAAATAATAAACATTTAACACGAATGCAATTATTTACAAATTCAATACTATTTTAAATCAATTAATCGAAAAATTCAATTATTTTCAAAAATAAAGTTTTCCAGAAGAATCCAATTATTTAAAATAAAATTTTCATAATATTTCTTACATTTCGAAAAAATTAATTATTTAAAGCAATTTTTATAAAATTCTTATAAAGAATTCCATTATTTTCAAAAATAATAAAATTTTTCACAAAAATTTAATTCTTTTTAAACATTTTAATAAAAATTTTTGCAATAATTCAATTATTTTAAATAAATAATATAAATTTTTCAGGAATTCAAATATTTTTGAAAATTTTAATAAAATTCTTTGCAACTATTCAATTATTTACATAAATAACAAAATCCATTAACGGATTTCAATTATTTTTAATAAAATTTTATAGAAATTGCTTAAAAAAATGTAATTATTGTCAAAAATTTAATTTCAATTCCTCGAGAAAATCAATTACTTAAAAAAAATGTTTTTTTAAATTCTTTGGAAGAATTCAATTATTTTCGTAAATAACAATATTCATTACAAGAATTCAATTATTTTTAAAAACTTTTCACTATTCAATGATTTTCAATATCTACTATTTTTATAAAATTTCCAAACAAAATTCAATTATTTAAAAATTTTATGTAAAAATCTTCGTAACAGTTCCATTTTTTTGAGAATAATAAAAATTTCTCAGGAATTCAATTATTTTTGAAATTTTTTTGCAAAATTGTTAACAACTAATTCAATTATTTTCATAAATAATAAAAATCATCAAAGAATTTCAATTATTTTTAATACAATTTTAATCGAATTCTTCGAAAAATGTAATTATTCTTTAAAATTTTATTAAAATTCGTCATCAATTTAAAAATTTGTTGGTAAAATTCTTTATGAGAATTAAATTTTAAGAAACATTCAATAATTCGATAAATTATTTATTTTTGTTTTCAAATAATTGAATTATAATAAAAATGAATTTCAGTTAAAATTTTAGATAATAATTGAATATTAAAAGCCGTATAGTGTGTATTTTTATAATTAATTGAATTTTTTTTAATTCAAGTTTTTATTTTCGAATATATATTTAATTGAAGAATTTACGAAAAATTGAGATTTCGTAAAAGTGATTTAAAGATGAATTTTAGTTAAAAATTGTTGAAAATAATAATTGAATTGATAATGATTTTATCACTCGATCATCTTTAATTATTAGATAACATGAAGAAATCTATCACTCCGAGTCGAAGACTTGGAGTTATTGATATCTTCATGTTTTATAGTTATGAAAAATTTAATTTAATAATTTTAAGTAATCAAAATGTCAGCAAAAAATTTTACAAATTTTACATTCCCTGACATTTCGATAAATTTCCTGATTTCCCTGAACCGTTGGGGAAAATAAAATAAAATTTTCGTGGCAACACTGCTTGTGAAAAGTGAAAATATCTTTTTAGAAAAATATTGTTAAATTTTTATTGTTGGGATTCTGTACGAGATATTAGGTTAGATATTAGGCATTAGGTTCGCTGTGTAGTGTGTATAGTGTGAGTATAGGAACTAAAAGTGGAAGTTTGGGTGGTTGGAAATTAATTAAAATTCGGTTAGTTTGACGCGTAGTTTAGAGGTAATTTGCTTTCGTACAAGGAGACGATCTTGAAGATCTATCTTTAATCTATACAACTTTCTGATTTAACCTGTAGAATTTAAGAAGGACACAAACTTTGAAAGGCGATTACCGAAACAAGGCCTTTCAAACCGAGAATTTAATTCCCTTGATGATGTCTCTATAACGGTATTTTTGTGTGACAATGAAAGTATTTTTTGTGTATTCCTCGTTTTTGAGTGGCGCTAAACACTTCTCTTCCGATTTAATCACTTCTTTTCAATTTAATCGTCACTCTTTATGTATTTTCCTTTTTGAATATATCATCATGTGTTATAAAACCGAACATTGAATATTTAATACTATAATCGAAAATTTCCGTTAAAAGTTAAAACTCATCTGTTCTTTTTAATAATTGTAAAACTTGAAGCAATTTAAACCAATTAATCATACGCCTTGTTATTATTGTAATTATTAAATAAAAGTTTTAATAGTTATTCATTTTATGACATTAGGTATTCATTTTTTTTTTTATGACACACAAAAAACTAGTAACGTATTATATATTAGTGAAAAATGATAATTATGATTGTGATAATTATAATAATTTTGAATTTTAATGTAGCTTTAAACTTGTAAATATTGTGTTTGAATTTGAATATATCTATAGGGAATTTTCTGTGTCGTGACTGCAGAGGTGAGATTCTATCTCACCTTCAAGGTCGTCAGGAATTCTTCGCGGGTCCAAGCGGACGTTCCATTTTGAGACCTACAAAAAAGTCGGTCACGTGACTCTCCTCTTTTCGTTTCTGGCTTTTAAAGTGTTTATAAACATTATCTAAGATGAAATGACGCACATTCTTCTCTTCTCTATATGAATTTTTGTATTCTTTCTTATTTATTGTCATTCCTACATAAATTTTCTTTTTTTGAAAATTTTATATTGCGGTTACTGTAATTTTATAATTTACATATTTTTATTTTTATACTTGGAAAAAAATTACCATTCAAATAGGAGTTAGTCATATAGAGTTAGTTAAATAGTTGTTATTTAGTAACTTATTTCCTGAAATTAGCTGCAAAAAGTATTATTTGGATTTTTAGAGATGAAAATGGTTCTAATTTTCCTTTTTTCATTTGGGGGAGTTTAAAAATATGTTCAAGCCACTTTTTTAACCTAAAAATTAACCTAAAATTTGTGATAATTACTTCAGGCTTCGTACTCCATAATTAATTTTAAAAAAGTAGCAAAAGGTAGCTTAAATATAGAAAAAAAGTAGTAAAAAACTAGCTATCGAAAAATTAAACTTGACTCAATTTTTTTATAATTTCTTAATTACATTCAAAAATAGAATAATTTTTTTAAATAAATATTTAAATACCTATTTATTTTGTCTACTGGAATTAAATGATTTTTTCAAATGATTTCAATGTAACGCATTTTTGAAATTTAACTATTTCTAAAAATTACAAAAGTTTTTTCAAAATTCAATCCTATTTTTCTTGAAATTATAAAATTATTCAAAACTTTAATCATTTTATTTTATTCAATTCTAAATCAATTCTTATTAGAAAGTTCTACGAGAATTCAATTATTTAAATACAAAAATAAATAATTTATTGAATAATTGAATATATTTTCTTAAATTTGAATTCTAATAAAAAACTTTATCAACAATAAAATAATTGAATTTTTAACAATAATTGCATTAAAATTTTTGATAATGATTAAATTCATTCAAAAAATGTAATTAAAAATGAATTGAAAATAATTATTACACTCTAAGAAACAAATTGTATCAAATTTTTTTAAATAATTGAATTTTTTTGAAAAATTTTATTCAAATTTTTAAGAATAAATGCGTTTTTAGCGGAATTAATTAAAAATTAAATTAAAAATAATTGAAATACTGCGATGAGTTTTATTATTTATGGAAATAATTGAATTCTTGCACAATTATTCTTAAAGTGTTATAAAAATAATTGAATTTCTGCGATAAATTTTATTATGTTTAAAATAATTAAAAATTTGCAAAGAATTTTATTAAAATTTTGAAAAAATAATTGAATTCCTAAGAAGAATTTTATTATTCTTTAAAATAATTGAATTCTTGTAAAGAATTTTATAAAAATTTCTGAAAATAATTGAATTCCTGAGAATAATTTTATTATCTGTGAAGATAATTCAATTTTTCCGAAGTTTTCTATTAAAATTTTTGAAAATAATTTAATTCTTTCAAGAAATATAATTAAAAATAAAATTGAAAATAATGATTAAATTCTAATTAACAAATTATATCAAACTCATTTTAAATAATTGCATTTTTCGCTTAATTCTTTTAAAGTTGAATTAAAAATAATTGAAATCCGCGATGAGTTTTAAAATTTTTAAAAATAATTATAAAGAATTTCATAAAAATTTTTTAATGTAATTGAATTATTACGAACGATTTTGTTAGAACTTTTTAAAATAATAGAATTTAAAAAAAAGTTATTACTTTTAAAAATATTTGAATTCTTGTGATCAATATTGTTATTTATGAAAATAATTGAATTTTGCAAAGAATTTTATTAAAATGCCCCAAAATAATTGAATTTTCGCGAATAATTTTGTTATTTATCATTAATAATTGAATTCTTTCGAATAATTATTTATGTTAATAATTGAATTCTTGGGAAGTATTTTATTAAAATCTAAAAGAATAATTGAAATCTTTCAAAAAAATTTAATTAAAATTGTATTTAAAATAATTGATTTCTTTAGAACAATTTTATTAAACTATTTTGAAAATAATTGAATTCCTGTGAAAAATTATAATATTTTTGTAAATAATTCAATTTTTCCATTAAAAAAAACATTTTTTTTAAATAATTGATTTTTTCGAGGAATCGAAATTAAAGTTTTAAGAATAATTGCATTTTTTTGAGCAATTCATGTAAAATTATATTAAAAATAATTGAAATCCTGAAATCAATTTTATTATTTATGAAAATAATGGAAAAGTTGCTAAGAATATCATTAAAATTTTCAAAAATAATTGAATTTCTGTGGAAATTTTATTATTTATGAAAATAATTGAATTCTTGCGAAAAATTTTATTAATATGTTTAAAAAGAATTGAATGTCGGTGAAAAATTTTGTTATTTTTGAAAATAATTGAATTCTTCATAAGAATTTTTTAAACGTATTGTTTTAAATAATTAAAATTTGCGAAATATAATAAATATTATGAAAATTTGATTTTAAATAATTGAATTCTTGTGGAAAACTTTATTTGTTAAAATAATTGAATTTTTCGATTAATTGATTTAAAATAGTATTAAAAATAAGTGAAATTCTTCTATGAGTTTTATTAATTATGAAAATAATTGAATTTTTGTCACAGAACTTTAATAAAGTCTTTAAAATAATTGCATTCTTGAGAAGAATTATATAAAAATCTA
Source organism: Leptopilina syphax (assembly GCA_032872505.1). NCBI lineage: Eukaryota > Metazoa > Arthropoda > Insecta > Hymenoptera > Figitidae > Leptopilina > Leptopilina syphax. Next base: position 40,032,114 of record CM065471.1, read on the forward strand.
TTTAAATAATTGATTATTTTCGAAAAATATTAGGAAAATTCTGTTTTAAATAATTGAATTCCTGTGGAAATTTTTTTATTTGTGAAAATAATTGAATGTTTGCGAAGAATTTTATAAACATTTTTTTAAAATTATTCAATTCTTTTGGGAATTTTTTTTATTAAAAGTAGTGTAAAATCCTAAAATCTCAAACATGGAAAAAAAGTAGCTTTTAGGGTAACAAATAAAAAAAAGTATCCAAATCTTAAAAAAGTAGTAAATAGTAGGTTTTAGTAGATGAGTGCAAGACAAGACCTGTTACTTGTTTCTTTTCTATTTCGTGAAAAAATCATTTTTGACGCCTAATTTTTGTAGAAAAAAAGAATGGTATAGTGTTAGTATTTGCTGAAGGAAAAAGTTGATTCTAAAAATAATCGATCATTAAGTTTTTTCCTGCTTATGAAGCATAAATACAATGTAGGCTAATTGTAGAGTGAAAATAATAGCAGTTTTTAAGAGGAAATAATAATTGATAAGCAAACGGTACTGTACGATTCTTATGGAGACATATGAGTGTAGTGTGTATATATAACTCGAAGTTAGATTTCTGCCTATGGTGTTGTAATATGCCTCTTGATTCTTGCATTCTGTGTACTATTACATGCAAGCTAAGCAACAACTAGCCATGCCACCTTAGTATTTTATGCCACTATAGCTGTACTTTCGATCGTTCAAGTACCACGCGACGTTATAAAGCAAACCTGACATTTAGCCACAAACTATATTCGATTCTATCTAAATATAATTATTTTCATTTCGTCGGTAATTGTATTTTTTAAATAGTTTCTTAAAATATTTATAGAAACTAATTACAATAATTTTTTACTATTAATAGTTACAATAATGCGGTTTACAATTAACAGTTACAATAATTGTTAACTTCTTTCACCTTTAAGTTTCAATAATGATTTACAATTAATAGTTACAATAATTGTTAACTTCTTTCACCTTTAAGTTTCAATAATGATTTACAATTAATAGTTACAATAATTGTTAACTTCTTCTACCTTTCAGTTACAATAATGGTTTACAATTAATATAAATAGTTACAATAATTGTTAACTTCTTTCACCTTTAAGTTGCAATAATGGTTTACAATTAATATTAATAGTTACAATAATTGTTTACAATAACGATAATAATAGGCACAAATAAGCGCATTAATAGTATTATAAATAAATTGAAACAGACTTAAGTCAAAGAGAGTGAGTTTAAACTTTAAAGTATAATAAAGTTTGGAGAAAGTTTTATATAAAGTTTAAAAGATATTGTCATTACAGAAAAAAAATCTCTCTTCCTCTCTTTTACAACATGTTTGCAGAAAATAGTTTATTACAATGACTTGAAACTTTTTCTTGTTAATAACTTTTATTATAGAATTTGAATACTTTGAAAGAGATGTATACAGACATAATTTGTGACGCGCTTCGAAGAAAGGTGGAAGAAAATATTTTGGGTTATTTTTATAATATTTGGAGTTTTTATTTTCTAACATATTTTTCATTGAATTGAATTTAATTGAATTTCTGAATAATTGAAATTACACGTAAAATTGAACTGTAAACAAATAGATTTAAAAATTCTTAAAGAACTGTTTCAAAGATTATTATCTTTATTGCGAGCGCGTCACATTTGTTGGTTGTTTATTAACAATTGTTTTTTTCCTTTGTGAGTTCAATTCAATTGAGTGAAAATTGTGATTAGTTGAACTGTTTTCTTGCGGTTTAAAAAAAAAAAAAAAATGCCTAATAACCGTGAGGGTTCCGTTTGGATAAATTGAAACATTAGGTCAGAGTGGAGTTGAATTTTAGTTTCAGAGACATTCTTTTTAATGATATATAATTAATTTTTGTATGTATAATGATTTTTTTTTAAGTCTTTGTGTTTTCTTTTGTTTCAGGATTTACAGATCATTTATTACGGTTTACTGGGTTTGGAGGCGTTACGACCCTGTAGGGATTCCGTTCTTCGTGGTCTTTGCAAAATAGTTCGTTACGAGAGACATCATGCCAATCATGTTCTTTACTAGTAAGTCCATTTCTAATTTTATTAAAATCATTATTATTATTTATTTTTATTATTATTTTTATTATTATTTTTTTATTATTTTTATTATTATTTTTATTATTTTTTTTATTATTATTTTTAAAATACAATTTCAAATTCAAAATTTTTAAAAATTCAATTATCTTTAAAAAAAACGTAAATTTTTTTGTATCTTTAATCGACTAAAGCGATTTTTCCTCTTAAAGTCGTTACGAGGTTTGTAAAACAAAAAAAAAAATTGCAGTTTAGATTTCTTGCAGTTGAGGTAGGAAATGTAAAAATAGGTGAAACGTGCTTTAGACAAAAGTAAATAATCACAATGTCCACGTGCTATTTTAAATTGCTTCTACATTCCTCTGATGATGGCGCCTCAATGCAGACGTAGGTTTCTATATTATCGGTATTTGAAAAATTTCTTCTTTACCAACTGCTGTTGTTATCTGCTGTAAGTAACAAGTCGACTGCAGTCGGTAATAAACATCAGACAGAAATGGTTTAGTTTTCGAATACATCCAATAGATATCTCTCGTAGTTCCGTTAGTGGGTTCTTAACTTTTACTTTCAATTCTAGCAATCGATCACAAGTGTATCAAAATTTAAATAAGACCTACAATTTCTTATCCAAATATTGCAATAAAAATATTAAAGTAAATAATCCCCTCCACTATTTTCTCAAAAGACAATGTGGTTTATGAACGACCCCTAAAACATAAAAATTTTATAATATAGTAATTTTTACATATTTTTAATGTACAGAATTTTTTTTTTTTAAATTATAAAGAGGCGCGTACATGTGAAACATGTAACAATAAAAGAGATTTACACATACGTGTAACTCTACATCCCCCTCTTCTTTCTTGTCGCAAGACAAAGACTTCCGGTACGTGCTTCGGATAAAAAGGTTACACCAGAACTTGGTGTCCTTTCATCCCTCTTTCCTTTCTATTCTCTTTCATCATTTCCACTCATGATTATTCATATTGTTGCCTCTAATTTTCCACTATTGTCTCTATAATTATTCTCAATTAATCTTTTCTTCAACTATCAACTTCATTAGAAAATACTCGCATTTATATCAAAAGGTAGATTCTTGGCGAATCTGTAGAAATTTTTGAATTCGAAAATTTATATACAAATATATCAGGCCTCGCACTCATCTTTTCGAAAACATATGCTGGTTACTAATTTTTTTTACGATTTGCTACTATTTGGATACATTTTTTTATTTGTTACACTAAAAACTACTTTTTTCCAAGTTTGAGAATTTACACTAATTTCAATTTGTAGACAGTTGAAATAAAAATATTATTTTCAAAAATTTTAATAAAGTTATTGGAAAAAATTCAAATTTTAATCAAATTCTTTAAAACGATTCAATTATTTTCACGAATTTTTCGTAATTTATTGAATTTTAATATTTACTACTCTAATAAAAAATTTCCCAAAAGAATTGAATAGTTTTAAAAAAAAATGTTTATAAAATTCTTTGCAAACATTCAATTATGTTCATGAATAAACAAATTTTCATAGGAATTCAATTATTTCAAACAGAATTTTCCTAATATTTTTTGAAAGAAATCAATTATTTAAATAGAGTGAGTTTTGTAAAATTCTTTGCAATAATTCAATTATTTCTATAAATAATAAAATTCTTATCAGGAATTCAGTTCATTTTTAAAATTTTAATAAAAATCGTTGCAAGAATTCAATTATTTCTATAAATAATAAAATTCTTCTCGCAGGAATTCAATTATTTTTTTAAATTTTACGAATAATCTTTGAAAGAATACAATTATTTTTATAAACATTAAAATTAATCGCAGAATTTCAATTATTTTTAAATTTTAATACAATTTTAAATAAATTTTGCGAAAAATTCAATTATTCTTAAAAATTTTAATAAAATTATTTTAAAGAATTCAATTATTTAAAAAAATTTGAATGAAATTCTTTATAATAATTGAATTTGTTTTCAATATAAGTTTAATAAAATTTTTTGAAAGAATTCAATTATTTTCACAAATAATATACAATTTTCAAAGAAATTCAATGACTTAAAACACAATTTTCATATAATTTTTTGAAAAAGATTTTTTTTTTTGTAATTCTTCTCATTGAATGCAGTTATTTAAAAAAAACTTTATTAAAGTTCGGTGACAAAAATTTAATTTTTTATAATTGAATTTCGACAAATTTAAGAAATTAATTAAACGTTTCCTAAGAATTTTAATAAAATTTTTTGAAAATAATTGATTTCCTACGAAGAATTTTTTTAAAATTTTTGGAAATAATTAAATTCATTCAAGAAATTTAATTAAAAAAGTATTGAGAGTAATTATTAAATTCTAATAATTATTTTATCAAATATATAATTTTTCGAAAAATTTATTTAAAATTGTATTAAAAATAATTAAAATTCTGGGTTGAATTTTTTTGGTTATGAAAATAATTGAATTCTTATAACAAATTTGATTAAAATTTTTAAAAATAATTGAATGTCTGAGCTGAATTTTCTTCTTTATAAAAATAATTAAATTCTTGCAAAGATATTTTAAAAAATTTAAATTCTTTTAAATAATTGAATTTTTTCTTAAAATTTGATTGAAATAGTAGATATTGAAAATAATTGAATTTTATCGAAGATTTTCATTATTTGAGAAAATAATTGAATTCTTACGAAAACTTTTCTTAAAATTTTTGAAAATAATTAAATCGTTTGAAAGAATTGAATTATATTTTTATATAAATATTAAAACTTAACGCAGGATTTCAATTATTTTTAATGCAATTTTAAATTAATTACGCAAAAATGCAAATATTCTTCAAAATTTGAATAAAATTCTCAAAAATTCAATTATTTTCAAAAATTGTAATGAAGTTCTTTATAATAATTGAACTGTTTTGAATAGCAGTTTAATAAAATTTTTGAAAGGATTCAATTATTTTCATAAATAATATACATTTTTCAAAAAAAATTCAATTATTTAAAACACAATTTTCATAAAATTTTTTGAAAAAAATCATTTCTTTAAACAATTTTTTTTTGAAATTTCTTTTCAAGAATGCAATTATTTTAAAAACTTGATTAAAATTCGGTGACTAAAATTCAATTATTTTTATAAATAATATAACTCATCGCAGGATTTCAATTATTTTTAATATGATTTTAAATTAATTCCACAAAAAATGCAATTATTATTCTTAAAAATTAAAATTAAATTCTTTGAAAAAATTCTTTTAGGTATTTAAAAAAATTTGATATAATTTTGTTTAATTGAAATTTGTAAAATTTGGAGATTTTCTTTGGGCGCGCGGCACTAGTCAAAGAAATCGAGATAAGACGATCGTTTTTCGATGCGCGGAAAATTGATCGTGCAAAAGAAATGAGGGTGGAAGAGAAGAAAAGTCTCTCATCTTATTGCACGTTATAAATCACAGAACAACTGCTTTCAGCACTGGCGAACTTGCAACCAGCTGGTACATTCTTCTCTCTGGTTCCGTGTTCATCGATGGTTCCATGTTTCTTCCCCGTTCAAGGTAAGAAAATTCATTTTATATTTATTCTTTTTATAAAATTTTATGGCCGTGCATCTAAAGTATATTTATGTATGTGCACACATTGATATGAAACATATGTGCTTGATCGAATTTTCCATCGTGCGAGGCTACAAAAATGTCTCCTTATGCACACACTTTTTCTAAGGATATCAAATTAAAACAAAAAAACGTATCAAAATTGTTGCTAAGCAACACTTTTGATTCGTTTTTTGTCTTAATTTGTGATATCCTTATAAGGATATCACAAATTGAGACAAAAAACGAAACAAAAGTGTTGCGAAACAAAATTGAGATAAAAAAGAAATTGCAAATTATTAATTAGTCTCTTAATAATTTACAGTTTATTTCTTTTATTTATTTATTTAAAAACAAAAGTTTAAAAATTATTCACATTAAAAGTTTAAACATTTTTTTTAAATTAAATAATTAACTGAAAATAAGGTATCAGTTTTGCTTATAAAAATCAGTGTATTGAACGATGAGGATCATTTTGAACTTATGTTTTTATTGTGATTTACTGATTTTCTTGAATTCAGAATTTTCGATAACTTCGAAAACTATGCTTTTGCTATAAATGCATATCAAGTGGTCTGAACTGTTCAATATGTGTATACAAAAGGTTGAACTAAATCGATAAAGTATACAAAAAGTCTTTTCTTCGGCACTTCACGAGTGTCTCATTTCGAAAAGGTCTTTGCAAATGCTCGGGAAAAGACAATTTTCTCGTACGATGTACATTCATATGTCTCGTATCTTCAATACTTTTTTTTAAAAACATTCCCCAAAGGGCAAAGCGCACCCCATTGACGTAAACGTAGAATGCTGTTTATAAATAAATGTCCATCTATTCCAGAAGAATATTAAATTTGGTATTAGAATATATGTGACGTGCTTTGAAGAAAAAGTTATTTAAAAAGCAAATCATTTTAAGGTTATGTTTTGGTATATTTTTACTTGAATTGAAAAAAGAAAAACAATTATTTGGGAAAAAAAATTTAATAAAAATCTACGCAAATAGTTGATTATTTTTATAAATAATATAAATTACACAGAAATTCAATAATTAAATTCTTTTCATAAATAACATTCATTTTAGAAATTCAATTATATTTTTATAAATAATAACATTCATTTTAGAAATTCAATTATTTTCATAAATAATAAGAATTTCATTAGAATTCAATTATTTACAAATTTTTCATAAATTTATTCGCAATAATTCAATTATTCACATAAATAATAAAACTCCTCCCAGAAAATCAATTATTTTCATAAAATAATTAAATTTCTCCCAGAAATTCAATTATTTTCAAAATAGTAATAAAATTCTTTGCAGAATTTCAATTATTTTAAGAAGTAATAAAATTCTTCGCAGAAATATAATTATGTTCCAAATTTTTTAAAAAATTCTCGTTAAAATTTCAATTATTTTTTATAAACAATAAAATAATTCTTCTCCAAAATTCAATTATTTTTAAAAATTTTAATAAAATTCTATGTAAAATTACAATTATTTTGTAATTATTCGTAAAAATTTTATTAAAAGTATTTGAAAGAATTCAATTATTTAAAAACAAATTGCTTTAATTCATTATTAGAATTTATTAAATATCCTCGAAATATTTTTAATTAAATTTCTTGAAAGAAATTCTTCTACAAAATTCAATTATTTTAATAAATTTTAATAAAATTTTAAAAATAATTAATTATTTCTATAATTAATGAGAATTTCACGGTAATTAAATTCTTTTCAAAAGTAATAAAATTCTTCGCAGAATTTTAATTATTTTTAATCGAATTCCTCGAAAAAAGTAATTATTCTTCAAAATATTATTAAAATTCTTTAAAAGAATTCAAGTATTTAAAAAAAATTTGCATTTATTTATTATTAGAATTTATTTAATATCCTTGAAATATATTTAATTAAATTTCTTGAAAGAATTTAATTATTTTCAAAAATTTTAGTGAAATTCGACGTAGAAATGCAATTATTTTGAAAACATTTTAATAAAATTCTTCATAGAATTCAATTATTCAAATATTCAAAAAAGTATATTTTAATAAAAATCGTCACAAAAATTAAATTACTTTCATAAAATTCCTGTAGAATTTTCTAATAAAAATTGTTTTAAATATGAATTTCAGTTAAAATTTTAGATAATTGAATATTATCTAAAATTATAGCGTGAATTTTAGAAATAATAATTTAATTTCAAAAAGGTTTCAAATTAAAATCTTTTAAACTTTTAATTTTTCATACTTTTAACTGACAATTCTATAGAATTAATTTTTTTTGAAGAAATTTAGTTGCTTTTTTTGAAGTTTTTATTCTCCAAAATATATTCATTTGAAGAATTTCCGAATAATCAAAATTTCGTAAAATTGAATTGGAAACAAAAGGATTTGAAAATATCCAAAGAAATTTTTTAAAAATTATTAAAAATAATTGATTTAGAGAAGAATTTTAGAAAAATTATAGAAAATGATAATTGAATTTTTAAAAAAAATTTTATTTTTTATGTAAATAATTAAATGTTTGCTTAGAATTTTATTAAAATTTTTGAAAATAATTGAATTTTAGAGCAGAATTTTATTATTTCTAAAAATAAATAAAAATAATTGAAATTTTGACGAGAATTTAAAAAAAATTTGAAACATAATTGAATTTCTGCGAAGAATTTTATTACTTTTGAAAATAATTAAATTCCAAAAAGAATATTATTTTATAAAAATAATTAAATGTTTGTGAAAAATGTTATTAAAATTTGTTTAAACAATTGCATTCTTTTGGAAAATTTTATTAAAATAGTAAATATTGAAAATCATTGAATTAAGGAATAATTTTTTAAATTAATTGAAATTTTGCCAAGAATTTTTTTTTAATGTTTTGAAAATAATTGGCTCGGTGAAACTAGCGACCCGCCGGCCGCCAGCCAACAGAAAAATCCAAAGGCGCCGACACACATAGTAGCGCGGTGGCCCTATACGGTTTAATCAACGCAAAAACAACGTACGCTAGCTATTACAGTTTATATAGAAAAAAATGCAATAGTCACATTTTAAACAGCAATAATCTCCCTTTAATTTGTGACCAAGAAATAAAAATTTGGTCAAAAATTGATCAAGTTATGAATTTTTTTTGAACTTTTTTTCAATTTTCGTTTTTCTGATGCGGGCGGGTGGGGACGCTGGCTATCAAAAATTTTTTAAACATATTCTTATTGGTCCAATGACAAGAAGCATTAATCCTTCTTTAATTTGCGACCAAGAAACAGGAATTTGGTCAAAAATTAATCGAGTTATGAATTTTTTTTGACATAATTCGATATTTTTGTTTTTCTGATACGGGCGGGTGGGGACGCTGGCTATCAAAAATTTTTTAAACATATTCTTATTGGTCCAATGACAAGAAGCATTAATCCTTCTTTAATTTGCGACCAAGAAACAGGAATTTGGTCAAAAATTAATCGAGTTACGAATTTTTTTTGACATAATTCGATATTTTCGTTTTTCTGATACGGGCGGGTGGGGACGCTGGCTATCAAAAATTTTTTAAACATATTCTTATTGGTCCAATGACAAGAAGCATTAATCCTTCTTTAATTTGCGACCAAGAAACAGGAATTTGGTAGAAAATTAATCGAGTTATGAATTTTTTTTGACATAATTCGATATTTTCGTTTTTCTGATACGGGCGGGTGGGAACGCTGGCTATAAAAAATTTTTTAAACATATTCTTATTGGTCCAATGACAAGAAGCATTAATCCTTCTTTAATTTGCGACCAAGAAACAGGAATTTGGTCAAAAATTAATCGAGTTACGAATTTTTTTTGACATAATTCGATATTTTCGTTTTTCTGATACGGGCGGGTGGGGACGCTGGCTATCAAAAATTTTTTAAACATATTCTTATTGGTCCAATGACAAGAAGCATTAATCCTTCTTTAATTTGCGACCAAGAAACAGGAATTTGGTAGAAAATTAATCGAGTTATGAATTTTTTTTGACATAATTCGATATTTTCGTTTTTCTGATACGGGCGGGTGGGAACGCTGGCTATCAAAAATTTTTTAAACATATTCTTATTGGTCCAATGACAAGAAGCATTAATCCCTCTTTAATTTGCGACCAAAAAACAGGAATTTGGTCGAAAATTAATCGAGTTATAAATTTTTTTTGACATAATTCGATATTTTCGTTTTTCTGATACGGGCGGGTGGGGACGCTGGCTATCAAAAATTTTTTAAACATATTCTTATTGGTCCAATGACAAGAAGCATTAATCCCTCTTTAATTTGCGACCAAGAAACAAGAATTTGGTCGAAGATTGATCGAGTTATGAATTTTTTTTTGCCATAATTCGATATTTTCGTTTTTCTGATACGGGCGGGTGGGGACGCTGGCTATCAAAAATTTTTTTAACATATTCTTATTGCTCCACTGACAAGAAGCATTAATCCCTCTTTAATTTGCGACCGAGAAACAAGAATTTGGTCGAAAATTAATCGAGTTATGAATTTTTTTTGACATAATTCGATATTTTTGTTTTTCTGATACGGGCGGGTGGGGACGCTGGCTATCAAAAATTTTTTAAACATATTCTTATTGGTCCAATGACAAGAAGCATTAATCTCTCTTTAATTTGCGACCGAGAAACAAGAATTTGGTCGAAAATTAATCGAGTTATGAATTTTTTTTGACATAATTCGATATTTTTGTTTTTCTGATACGGGCGGGTGGGGACGCTGGCTATCAAAAATTTTTTTAAACATATTCTTATTGGTCCAATGACAAGAAGCATTAATCCCTCTTTAATTTGCGACCAAGAAACAAGAATTTGGTCGAAGATTAATCGAGTTATGAATTTTTTTTGACATAATTCGATATTTTCGTTTTTCTGATACGGGCGGGTGGGGACGCTGGCTATCAAAAATTTTTTAAACATATTCTTATTGGTCCATTGACAAGAAGCATTAATCCCTCTTCAATTTGCGACCGAGAAACAAGAATTTGGTCGAAAATTGATCGAGTTATGAATTTTTTTTGAACTTTTTTTTCAATTTTCGTTTTTCTGATGCGGGCGGGTGGGGACGCTGGCTATCAAAAATTTTTTAAACATATTCTTATTGGTCCAATGACAAGAAGCATTAATCCTTCTTTAATTTGCGACCAAGAAACAGGAATTTGGTCGAAGATTAATCGAGTTATAAATTTTTTTTGAACTTTTTTTTCAATTTTCGTTTTTCTGATGCGGGCGGGTGGGGACGCTGGCTATCAAAAATTTTTTTAAACATATTCTTATTGGTCCAATGACAAAAAGCATTAATCCCTCTTTAATTTGCGACCAAGAAACAAGAATTTGGTCGAAGATTGATCGAGTTATGAATTTTTTTTGACATAATTCGATATTTTCGTTTTTCTGATACGGGCGGGTGGGGACGCTGGCTATCAAAAATTTTTTAAACATATTCTTATTGGTCCAATGACAAAAAGCATTAATCCCTCTTTAATTTGCGACCGAGAAACAAGAATTTGGTCGAAGATTGATCGAGTTATGAATTTTTTTTGACATAATTCGATATTTTTGTTTTTATGATACGGGCGGGTGGGGACGCTGGCTATCAAAAATTTTTTAAACATATTCCTATTGGTCCATTGACAAGAAGCATTAATTCCACTTTAATTTGCGACCGAGAAACAAGAATTTGGTCGAAAATTGATCGAGTTATGAATTTTTTTTGAACTTTTTTTTCAATTTTCGTTTTTCTGATGCGGGCGGGTGGGGACGCTGGCTATCAAAAATTTTTTAAACATATTCCTATTGGTCCAGTGACAAAAAGCATTAATCCCTCTTTAATTTGCGACCAAGAAACAAGAATTTGGTCAAGGAATGATCGAGTTCTGAATTTTTTTTGACATAATTCGATATTTTCATTTTTCTGATACGGGCGGGTGGGGATGCTGGCTATCAAAAATTTTTGAAACATATTCTTATTGGTCCAATGACAAGAAGCATTAATCCCTCTTTAATTTGCGACCAAGAAACAGGAATTTGGTCGAAAATTAATCGAGTTATAAATTTTTTTTGACATAATTCGATATTTTCGTTTTTCTGATTCGGGCGGGTGGGGACGCTGGCTATCAAAAATTGTTTAAAAAAATTCCTATTGGTCCAATGAAAAAAAGCATTAATCCCTTTTTAATTTGCGACCAAGAAACAAGAATTTGGTCAAGGAATGATCGAGTTATGAATTTTTTTTGACATAATTCGATATTTTCGTTTTTCTGATACGGGCGGGTGGGGATGCTGGCTATCAAAAATTTTTGAAACATATTCTTATTGGTCCAATGACAAGAAGCATTAATCCTTCTTTAATTTGCGACCAAGAAACAGGAATTTGGTCGAAGATTAATCGAGTTATAAATTTTTTTTGAACTTTTTTTTCAATTTTCGTTTTTCTGATGCGGGCGGGTGGGGACGCTGGCTATCAAAAATTTTTTAAACATATTCCTATTGGTCCAGTGACAAAAAATTCTCAAAAAGAATTTTATTTTTTATGAAAATAATTAAATGTTTGCGTAAAATTTTATTAAACTTTTTGAAAATAATTGAATTCTTTTGGAAAATTTGATTTTAAAATAGTAGATATTGAAAATCATTGAATTGAGGAAAATTTTTTTAAAATAATTAAAATTTTTCCTTGAATTTTATTAAAATTTTTTTAAATAATTGAATTTCAGAGAAGGATTTTATTATTTCTAAAAATAATTGAATTTCAGAGAAGAATTTTATTATTTTTAAAAATAATTGAATTTCAGAGAAGAATTTTATTATTTCTAAAAATAATTGAAATTTTGACGAGAATTTAAAAAAAATTTTCAAACAAAATTGAATTTCTGCGAAGAATTTTATTAGTTTTGAAAATAATTGAATTTCTGCAATTATTTGTAACATTTGTAATTTTCTCTAAAATTCTCCAAATTGTATCGTAACAATTTACGAACTTTTCACTGCTTTTTAATCAAATTACGGACTTTACGGACTTTTTTTAAAAAAAAAAAAAATGACTTTTACGGACTTGAATAAAATTTACGGACCTTTACGGGATTTACGAACCTAGTTCGAGCCCTGTTACCCATAAATATAATGAGATTCATCCATGGAATTTATACATTGAAATAGAAAAAAATCAGATACAAATCAACGTCTTGTGATGTTGGAGTGGAAAACCAGTAGAAACAGCCGACTCGAGTCAGACAGATCAATGAAATTTGATATGCAATCGAGTATACGTATAGTAAGAAATGAGTTATTTCTTTTGAAATTTCTTCTAGGGAGCACAGCGTAAAAGAGAAATCATGAATAGAAATATAATAATAAAAAAATATTTATAAATTATGTAAAGTTATTATGAGGCAAACTACATTCACTCTCGTCACTACTGCTTCTTGTAAAATGTAAATAGAAAAATGACAGAAAGGAAGAGAAAAAGAGAGGAGGCACCTAGTCATTGAACCATAGGTCTTACGGATCCCTCTCTTTGAAGTCTCTCGATTCACTCGTTACAGTCGTTACAGTCGTTACTGGTTAAAACGAGAGAATAATTCGCGGTATTTCCTTATCGGCCCCTAAGGAATGCGAGAGAAACGCACTCTTTACTTGCAGATGGGATAGAAAACATGTCCATGGTCCTTAACACGATGCAACGTCAATGTGTGTTCTACTTTAAAATCAATGCCATGGGCAAGTCTTATATACATGAAACGAGTTTAAAAACTGGAATATCTCAAAATGATAACTCCAAGTCATCGATTATAAAAAAAAAAAGTGTTCATGTTTTTTATTCCTCTCTACGTATATGTAGGTCAATATAAACTTTTCCCTTGCACCGATATTATTAAATTAATTTTCAGTCACGTACAGATTGTATTAAAGAATTAAAAGTATGGGAAAAATTTTAATATCAAAATATTTTAAAAATTACTTTTATAACTATAAGGACTTTAAATTCAAATAATTTATTGATTCTTCACTCCGTAGCCGCACTTTTCATTCTCGTTCCATATTCAATAACTTTAAAAATTATATATTCGAAAACATCTGTAACTTCTTTTTTAAATAAATATTTAATCATTATTATGTTTCCACAGAAATTAAGATTTTAAAAAATTTCTACATATGAATTTTATGAAAATAATTGAATTCTTGTGACGATTTTTAATAAAATACTTTAATTAAAATAAATAAAAAAAAAAAATAAAAATAAATATTTTAATAAAATTAAATTCCTACGAAGAATTACACTAAAATTTTTGAAAATAATTAAATTCTTTCAAGAGATTTAATGAAAAATATTTCCAGGATATTTAATAAATTCTTATAATAAATTAAAGCAATTTTTTTTTAAATAATTGAAATTCTGCGATGAGTTTTATTATTTTTTATAAAAATAAATTGAATTCTTAAAGAGAATTTTACTATTTATGAAAATAATTTAATTATTGGGAAAAAATTTATGAAAAATTTGTAGATATTTAAATTCGTGTAAAATTTTTATTATTTACATAAAAAAATAATAAAATTTGTGCAAACAATTTTATTACTTTTGAAAATAATTGAATTTCCAGGATAATTTTTATTATTTATAAAAAAGAATTAATTATTTTCAAAATTTTATGAAAATTTATGAAAATAACTGAATTTTGTAGAAGAATTTTTTTAATTATAAAGATAATTGAATAATTGAATGTTTCTTAAAATTCAATTTTGACGAATTTTAATAAAATTTTTACGAATAATTACTTTTTTCGAGGAATTCGATTCAAATTCTATTAAAAATAATTGAAATTGTGTGATAAATTGCATTATTCGTCAAAATAATTTAAAAATTTATTAAATTAATTAAATTTCTATGAAGAATTTTATTACAATACTTTAAAAATAATTGAATTCCTAAGAAGAATTTCATCATTCTTTCAACATATTCAATTAAAAATATTTCGAGGATATTTAATAAATTCTAATAATAAATTAAAACAAATTTTTTTTTAAATAATTGAATTTCTGCAAAGAATTTTAATAAAATTTTTACGAATAATTAAGAAATAATTGAAATTTTGCATAGAATTTCATTAAAATTTTTTTAATTAATTGATTTTTAGAGAAGAATTTTATTATTTATAAAAAATAATTAAATTTTATCGAGAATTTAAAAAAAAAAATGTTGAACATAATTAAATGTCTGCGAATAATTTTATTATTTCTTAAGATAATTGAAATACTGCAAAGAATTTTATTACTTTTGGAAATAATTGAATTATTGCAAGGAAATTTATGAAAATTTTTAAAATAATTGTATTTCCTCAAAATTCTTATTATTCATGAAAATAATTAATTATTTTAAAAATTTCATCAAAATTTATCAAAATAATCAAATTTTGAAGAAGAATTTTATTATTTATAAAGATAATTGAATAATTGAATGTTTTTTTAAAATATTGAGTGCGATGAGTTTTATTATTTTTAAAAATAAATTGAATTCCTAAAAAGAATTTTATTATTTATAAAAATAATTTTATTATTGCGAAGAAATTTATGAAAAATTTGTAAATATTTGAATTCGTGTGAAATTTTTATTATTTATATAGAAAAATAATTAAATTTTTGAGAAGAATTTTATTACAATTATATATTCGAAATAATTGAAATTTTGACTTGAATTTCATTAAAATTTTTTTAAATAATTGATTTTCGGAGAAGAGTTTTAAAATTATTTAAAATTGAATTGTAAACAAATGAATTTAAAAATTTTCAAAGAACTTTTTTAAAAATTATTAAAAATAATGGATAGTAAAAAAAATGGACAGTAAAATAATAATAATGGACAGTAAAAAAAAATGTAATTTTGGAGAAATTACAAATTATTGCAGAAACTCAATAAAATTCTTCGCTGAAATTCGATTATGTTAAAAAATAATAAAATTGTCAAAGAATTTTTTCTGAAATTATTCAAAATAATTTATTTAAAGAAGAATTTTAGTTAAAAATTTTTCAGGTCAGGAAAATCGGGGAAAAATAAAATGAAATTTTTTGTCACAATCCTGTTAAATTGACAACTTTAGCTATTCTCCAAGTTTTTATAAAAAAGGAAAAGTTTTTTTATGCACGAGAACTATGTCCTTAATTCCATTTGCATAAAATTCTTTTCTTCTAATTCTCCTCTTTGCAAGTTTCCTTCATCCTTTGTATACAGAAATTCAGCAACTTGCGAAACTCTTCTTATTTTCTCTAAATTCTGTCTCCTCTCGCATCTCACTTAATGTTTAATGTTTCAAATTCTGCTGCAGTACTACGTGATGTCTTTAGCAGAAGCGAGTATTTTTATTTTTTAATATTATTATTAATATTATAAATTCTCTCACATATTCCACTGATGCATATAATTTCTCGAGATACGCGCAGATAAGAATTACCGTGCAAAATGTAAACATAAAATTTCGATGGTGAATGTGAGGCGTGGCGATTCGCGAATACCTGTATCAACATTATTTTCTGTCTGTATAGTTCAGTATCAGTACACAGATAAAGTAAATTCATATATTATACGTATACACACATTTATATGTCTCTTGTGATTTCTTGCGATTTCTTGGGTTTCTTTATTTTATTTTTTTTTTCATTTTTTGCTTCGTAAATTTACAAATATTTTCGTGAAAACTCCCTCGAAATCTGCTGACAATACAAATTTAGATACAAAAAGGGAGATGAAAGCTAGACAAGAATATACATATATATGTACGAAATGAGAAAAGTCAGATAGAGATGAGAAAAGAGCTAGAGAAAGGAGAATAGTGGTGGTTACAATGGCGTAACCTTGACCACAATCGGCCTTTGCCCTCAAAATATAATCTTTATCTTTGTTTTGATTATTAGGAAAAATTTTTTTAGTCTTAAATTTTGTTAGTAATAAATTAACTTCCAAATATAAGTTTATGAGGATTAGCTTCAATTAACTTGTCCTTAACTAAAACAAATTTTTTTATACAAATTTTAAGAGTTTTACGAATATATTTATGCGAAATGCAGGCTCGATAATAAAAAAATGCGTACTCGATAATTAATTTCAAAAAAAGTAGCAATAAGTAGCCGAAAGACAGAAAAAAAGTAGTAAAAAACTAGCTATCGAAAAATTAAACTTGACGACTCAATTTTTTTATAATTTCTTAATATTACATTCAAAAAAAAAAAATAATTTTTTAAAATAAATATTTAAATTCTTTCAAAATTCAATCATTTTTTTTCTTGAAATTTATAAATAAAATTATTCAAAACTTTAATTATTTTATTTTATTCAATTCTAAATAAATTTTTATTAGAATTTTCTACGAGAATACAATTATTTAAATACAAAAATAAATAATTTATTGAATAGTTGAATATTTTTAAAATTTGAATTCGTATAAAGAACACTAGAACAAACTCTGCGCGCTACGCGCGCCTATTCAATTTTTTTTAACTATAAACTTCTATGCTACAAATTAAATTTTATACCAATACCACAACATAATTTTAAATTTTAAACATTTTTTCAGGTATTTGATTATTTTTATAAAATATAATAAACTCATTCAGAGTAATTCAACTAATTTCAAGAATATCAATATTCGTCACAAGAATTCTTTTTTTTCAAAAGTAATAAAATTTTTTAAAGAAATTCAATTATTCTTAAAAAATTTTATTCTTAAAAAAATTTACGAATATCTCGTCAAGAATTCAGTTATCAATTATATTCAAAATGTTTTAACAATTAAAAATTTTTCAATAATTACTATTTTTATAAAATCTATCAAATAATTTTACAAAAACATTTAATTATTTTCATAAATAATAAAATAAAATTTTATTTATGAATACAATTATTGTCATCGCAAAATTTCAAATTTTTTTAATACAATTTTAAATAAATTCTTCGAAAATTGTAATAACTATTCTTCATAATTTTATTGATACTTGCCGAAAGAAGTTAATTTTAAGCAACATTCAATCTATATTTAATTAAATAATAAAATTCGTTACAATAATCTATTATTTATTTACTTATTTATTATATATTATATTTATTATTTATTTTAAAAAATAACTTTTAATTCGTCGCAGAAATTCAATTAGGTATTTTGATAAATAACGAAATTTGTAACAAGAATTCAATTGTTTGAATAGTAATAAAATGCTTGAAAGAAATTATTTTCAAGTTTTTAAAAATTCTCGTCAAGAATTAAATTATGTTTATAAATAGGTCGTGAAACTTTTTCCAGTATTCAATTATTGTAAAAAATTTAAATAAAAATCTTGGCAAAATTTTAATTATTTAAAAAAAATTTAATAAAATTCTTCGCAGATAAACCAAAGGCCACAAAAACATTATCTGAATAATAATAATAATAATAATAATAATAATAAAAAATTAAAATAAATTTAATTATTATAATTTAAAAAACATAAAATATTTAAAAACAAAAAATTCTTATTTGTATTAATCAATAATAAATAAATATTTATTGTCTTTAAAAAAAAAATTCAAAGGAGTATAAGACAAGACTACCCAAATAACGTGACATCTTTTGTGAACGTTTCCCCTTATTAACAAAAATTAATGGAAAATTATAAATTAGAATATTTTAAAAATATTTCTGAAGCTAACATTGTAAAAAATCAAAATTAAAAATGTTATATTTATTTTACAATCAAAAATTAAATATCTATTTCTATGAATTAAAGAAAAATGCGATAATAAATTATTAATAGAGAAATCTTAATCATTAAAAATGTTATCTTATTTTTTGATGAATTTTTAGAAATAAAAACTAATTTATTTATATTCTATTATCTCCAATATATTAATTTGTGAAAATATTTTTAAAATTTTTTATTACAATTAATTTAAAAGAACATAAATTATATTTATTTTTCTTCTTATTTAAACTTTAGTAAGATTTCTTTATTATGCATTTTATAAATTTATAACAATTTTTTTTTAATTTTAAAAAATTGTAACTTAGATTCTACATTTTTTAATTAATTAAATTATAGTTTTAGAATATATCAGTAAATAATTTAATTATCCAAAATTGTTAATATTTTATTTAAACTTTGTACATTGTTTTTTTTATTAAAATAATTTAATTTTATTATTATTACATATTATTAATTACTGAATTTATCCAATGTTTTATTTTATAAATAAAGAATTATTGTAAAAATTGTGTGGATTACATTTGCATTATTTAAAGAGTAGTTAATTTTTCTTTATTATTTTGACATGTTTACATACGTCAAATCACTTGAAATTATCCTTTTGACATAAAAAGATTTCATGTAAAAATCAAAAGAAATCAGCTAGTATTCAAACGATTTTCTTCTTTCCAATAAACTTCTAACCTTTTTGTATTAAAAAGATTCCTTTTACAATAAAATTATTACTACTAATGGTTAAAAGACATAATTTAAAAGAAAATTAGTTTTAAATCAACCTGCGCAGGAAAATTTTCATCTATATCTAATAAACCCTGAAAATCGGTTAAACAATATCCTTCATTCAATAACATTGATTTTATATTTCTATAAACTATTTTTTCAGCTTCAATATTGTCAATTTTTGAATAGTCTTCTGACATTTGACCTTTAAATTTCTCCCAAAGTTTTTCCGGATGTACAGGATGACAATGAATTAGAATTCTTACAAATAATTTTCGAAGTGAATGAGGCATCATCTATAAAGTAGCTTCTTCCATTGTCCTAATCCACTCACTATCATCTTCTATAAGTCCTAATGCCAAACAAGCAGATGTAAAAGATTCATGAATAACTCCATTAACTGTTCTTAAACTTTGGAAAGAAGTTACTCCTTTTACTGTAAGTAACAATAATCTAAGGTGAAATAATTCCAATTGGCGTGGATTAACTGAATACATTCTTCCCAATACTTTTTTTTACGACTCCTTTTTTGCCATTCAAGAGTTTTTTTTATCCACGTATAATGTTCTGGTATTTGTGTATAATAATACTGACGAGCAGTACTATCACGCTCATTAAGTTTAAAAAAATCGAGCAATTTTGTATTTTTCTGTAAATCAAAAGAAACATTGTTATTATCTTTCCTTTCGCGAATAATAATATTCTGTTCATTTGGTAAATGTATGGGTAAACGATTTATACTATGGCTCTTTTTCCCTAAAGGTTTACTTAAAATTCTCCAAACAGCCTCAACAGGACCTACATACTTATTTTCTTCATAATGATTAATTTCATTGTGATTAACAGTTACCTCACCATTCGCATTTGTAATAATAATGGATGCAGCATCATGACCCTTGAAAATATATTTATATAGTTATTTAACAGATTTAATACTTGAAACTATTTCCACATTTATATGGCAATTAAATATTTCCGAAAGTGTAGGGCAATATGGAACCACATTAGATTTGTCAACAACAAATCCATTTGGTCGCTCATACGTTTTATTATTTTTTCTTCGACGACAACGAACATAACAGTTTTCTTCAATTGTAGTTTCTTCTTGGTAACTTTTTGGAAAATTTTTTGAACATTTACCATCAATTAAACACCAATCTCCACAAGGTCCGTGAATGTTATTTTGCATTATTATGTTATGCAAGGAAGGAGTGATATTTTCATTAGGAATTTCTGCAGAAATATAACGATCAACACTTTCAACTGTTAATATTTTAGAATTTTCTTTTAATATAACTAACAAATGAATATGTGGTAATCCTCGCTTTTGAAATTCAATAACATAAACATAAGACTTAACCTCTCCAAATAATTTGTTGTCAACAATAACATTTAAAAGTTGTTTCACCTTCAATGCAAAAACTCTAGTTACTATATCAGGTCTATCAGAAGCAGTTTGATAAGGTAATAAATTTTCTTGTATCTCTTTCCAATTTGGATTACAGGTCATTGTAATAAATAAATCTGGTCTACCATGACGACCAACAATAGCCATGGCATCCTGATATTGTTGCATCATATTACGAGGTGATCCTATAAAAGTGGAAGGCAATATAAGCATTTTTCCAACATGTACATCATTTTCTAACTCATTATTTTGTAAATAATCGATTAATCCTTGATATGTTTCACTTCTCAATTGAGCTTAATTGTTTGCACAAAATTGCAATCTATCTTTCTCTATTTTTACATAATTGTCAACTACCCATTGTTGAAACAATCTTCCCCCATATAAAAATTGATTAAATTCCTTATCTCTTATAGCAATTTTGTATTTACAATAGGCAGACCTAGAAATATTATGTTTTTTACTTCTAAAATCACTATCACTACGAAGCATATTAATATTATAACCTTTATTTCAAAGTGGATAAAATATGGGATAGATCCATGGTTCAACATTCGGAACTAAATTATTAACTGATTTCAGTTCCTTTGTAGACTTATTATAAACTGTTACATAAGATTCTGGTATTTCTCCTTCTGAGTTTGTATTGAAAATAGCAGCAACTTCATTGTAACTTTGATAATTATATCTTTTTTTATCAAAACCTTTTTTCAACGTGAACAATAGTTGTAACTCTGGAACATCTTCATTATTTTGTCTTGCTAATTCAGTTTCTATTTTAATTACTTCTGACATCATCATGTAAGATTTTGTGTATGCGTTTGAAGTTCTCATAATATTTTCTATATTTTGTAAAAGTTCTTTGTCCAAATTTTCGTTACTTTTTAATCTGTATCTGATTGATTCGTCAGGGTCATAAATAAATAATTGACCAAAACATGGATCCTCACCTTTATCCAGATATAAAGCACTATTAATTTGATAGTAAATTTGACCTTGAATTTTATAACAAAATGGTCCTCTTCTTCTGCCATTAAAATTAATTACATTAGCATTTAAAGATGCAAAAGAAAAAGAATTATTATATAGTCTTATATTCTTTTTAAAGTGACCTGATTTTTAATGAAACCCTTCTAACAAAAGCCTTAATTCATCTGGATATTGTATTCAAGTTAATACAACACCTCCATGACTACAGCAGTCATTAAAACTAAGTTTTTTACCAGCAACTTTTTCATCTTTAAAATGTTTAGCTTGACAATGTGTGCAGTAATTATTCATCGGACCTAGATAATTTTCAACATTTAACTCATTTTTAATTTGATGCTTTAATCGAGTATTCTTTGTTTTTAACAAAGAACTTGTATCACTATTTTCATTTTTTAATTTAAGGTTCTCAGTATATTCAATTTTGGATTCGACTTGAAGTTTTTTCTTAGTTGAAGTGTGCTTTTCACCTAAATAATTTACGTTATCAATTGTACGTTTTAATTTTTGCCTCTCACGATAATTTTTTTGTATTTCAGCCCTACTTTCTTTCAGTGTTTTTGATGCTATATTTCCTTCATTTATTTCATTTATTATTCTCGGGAAAGAAATGGATGTGTATGCTTCCTCTGAATATTTTTCATTGTCAATTTTACCTTTTAATTTTTGCCTCTCACGATAATTTTTTTGAATTTTTAGCCCTACTTTGTTTAAGTGTTGTTGATGCAATATTTCCTTCACTTATTTTATTTATTTCTCTCGGGAAAGAAATGGATGTGTATGCTTCCTCTGAATATTCTTCATTGTCAATTTTACCTTTTAATTTTTGCCTCTCACGATAACTTTTTTGAATTTCTGACCTACTTTGTTTAAGTGTTGTTGATGCAATATTTCCTTCATTTATTTTATTTATTTCTGTCGGAAAAGAAATGGAAGTGTGTGCCTTCTCTGAATAATTTGCATTATCAATTTTACGTTTTAGTTTTTGCCTCTCACGATAACTTTTTTGAATTTCAGCCCTACTTTGTTTATGTGTTGTTGATGCAATATTTCCTTCATTTATTTCATTTATTATGCTCGGGAAAGAAATTTCTTTCTTAATAGAGTTTTTAGAAAAGTTTGATTCTCCATACAGAAGTTGAATATCATTTTTATTTAAAAGGCAATTCCAGTCATAAGCAACTATGCAAGATCTACTATTAGAAAGTTGTACAGAGGGAAATTTACATAAACTATTGTTTTCGAACATTAGCATTAAATGATTTCTCATATTACAATAATAGTAATTGACAGAGTGGGGCATAATATTGAAAAACAACGATGTTGCGAATGCTATTGCATATACTCCACAAGAAAGACTGTATTCTGGTTGTTGATCAACAGTTGTGAAAACTACTGGTGGTTCAAAGGGATATAATCTAATTAAATAATCTCTTTGATCATGATTTAAATATTTTTTATTAAGGCTATCAAAAATGTAAAGGCTTATTCCATCATAATAAGTACAAATCCAATGACCGGATTTATAAGATCCACTAAAAAGTATTTGAATGTGCTGCTTACTTTTCTCGACTGGAACTATCAAATCAAGTGTTTGTAAACACAAAGTATTTTGCATATTATAAACAAAATTTGATTGTCTTCCCAATAGCTTTTGAAATTCATACATATGATCATTATTTAGCATTGCTCCTTCAGTGACAATAATACTTAAATCATGAGTAGTCAAATTAACACTTTCTCCTTTGTTAGACATTGTTCTTTTATTTTATAAAATTTACTTATATCAAGGAATTAAAAATTTAAAAATAGTAATATTACATTAGAATTTTAAGATCAAGTTTTATACATTTAATTATAAATTTTATAATTTCCTTTTAGTCAATGTTATTACTAAATTTTGCCTCTTATAGAAAAAAAACAAATTTACAATTCTCTCCTTATTCAAAACTTTTCCAATATAATCAATGTCCAATTTTGTCTTTCATCCAAAACTAATTTCCAATTTTGTCTCTTATCAAATATAACCAATTTCCAATTTTGCCTTTTATCCAATATAACCAATTTCCAATTTTGCTTTTTATCGAATATAACCAATTTCCAATTTTGACTTTTATCCAATATAACCAATTTCCAATTTTGCCTTTTATCCAATATAACCAATTTCCTATTTTGCAATTTAACCAATATAACCAATTTCCAGCTTTTGTATCCAATATAACCAATTTCCAATTTAACCAATATAACCAATTTCCAGCTTTTGTATCCAATATAACCAATTTTCAATTTTGCCTTTAATCAAATATAACCAATTTCCAATTTTGCTTTTTATCGAATATAACCAATTTCCAGCTTTTTTATCCAATATAACCAATTTCCAATTTTTATCCAATATAACCAATTTCCTATTTTGCAATTTAACCAATATAACCAATTTCCAGCTTTTGTATCCAATATAACCAATTTCCAATTTAACCAATATAACTAATTTCCTGCTTTTGTATCCAATATAACCAATTTTCAATTTTGCCTTTAATCCAATATAACCAATTTCCAATTTTGCCTTTTATCCAATATAACCAATTTCCTATTTTGCAATTTAACCAATATAACCAATTTCCAGGTTTGTATCCAATATAACCAATTCCAATTTTGCAATTTAACCAATATAACCAATTTCCAGCTTTTGTATCCAATTATAGATGATTTATAAATTATAACAAATTTTTATAAACTTATTAATAAACATAAAAAATTAAGTTTATTAAAACTAAACACAACTCAATTTAATTATTTAAATAAATAATGATTGAAAAAAATTTACAAACAGTATGTTAATGTAATTCTATTATTAATTTACTATTCACTTATTATCACTAATTATATTCACTAATACTTACTATTCACTAATTCACGAAGTATTCACACTTATAATTCACTTATTTATTTAACTTTATATTCACTCACATATAGTGAGTGAATTCACCAGGAATTATAAATTTTTTTTTAAACTTAATTTTTTCGTTGAAGACACGTAGAACGTGCCCCAAGGAAAATAATCGACGATATGATTTTGAAATTAAATTTTCGTTCTTATATTTAAGAACGTGGTGGTAAGCCCTAAGCGTGAGTGTCCTCTTCGCACTCGTAGATTGATTCTGAGGTCAATATATATATATATATATATATATATATATATATACCTGTATTAGACCCTACGAAGGATTACCACAAACAATACGAACCCTTGAACAATAGCCTTTGTAAATGAGGGACCCAGGTATCTTCCTTCATCGCAAGGAAAATTATAGACAAAAGTCAATATATATATATATATACTTTCTAATTGAAACACAATAGGTAACGTCTGGGTAACGGCGCCAGTAACGCTTTCTCTGGTAACGGCTACCCTTCTTTCTTTCTCTAAAGGCAATGTCAATAAGAATGTCTCTCTTTACCTAATTTGCATATTACTCGTTTCATTTTAAAGGATAACCAATTTCCAGCTTTTGTATCCAATTATAGATGATTTATAAATTATAACAAATTTTTATAAACTTATTAATAAACATAAAAAATTAAGTTTATTAAAACTAAACACAACTCAATTTAATTATTTAAATAAATAATGATTGAAAAAAATTTACAAACAGTATGTTAATGTAATTCTATTATTAATTTACTATTCACTTATTATCACTAATTATATTCACTAATACTTACTATTCACTAATTCACGAAGTATTCACACTTATAATTCACTTATTTATTTAACTTTATATTCACTCACATATAGTGAGTGAATTCACCAGGAATTATAAATTTGTTTTTAAACTTAATTTTTTCGTTGAAGACACGTAGAACGTGCCCCAAGGAAAATAATCGACGATATGATTTTGAAATTAAATTTTCGTTCTTATATTTAAGAACGTGGTGGTAAGCCCTAAGCGTGAGTGTCCTCTTCGCACTCGTAGATTGATTCTGAGGTCAATATATATATATATATATATATATATATATATATATATACCTGTATTAGACCCTACGAAGGATTACCACAAACAATACGAACCCTTGAACAATAGCCTTTGTAAATGAGGGACCCAGGTATCTTCCTTCATCGCAAGGAAAATTATAGACAAAAGTCAATATATATATATATATACTTTCTAATTGAAACACAATAGGTAACGTCTGGGTAACGGCGCCAGTAACGCTTTCTCTGGTAACGGCTACCCTTCTTTCTTTCTCTAAAGGCAATGTCAATAAGAATGTCTCTCTTTACCTAATTTGCATATTACTCGTTTCATTTTAAAGGATTATCACCATTTTTTTAAAATAATTGAGTTTTGTACAAAAAATTGAATTAAAATTTTTAATAATAATTAAATTCATTCAAGAAATGTAATTAAAAATGAATTGATAATAATTATTACCCTTTAAATAACAAATTATATTAATTTTTTTTTAATTTTTTAATTTTTTCGAAGAATTTTATTCAAATTTTTAAGAATAATTGCGTTTTTAGAGGAATTAATTTAAAAAAATTATATTAAAAATAATTGAATTTTTATAACTGAACTTTAATAAAATTTTTAAAATAATTGCATTCTTGAGAAGAATTTAAAAAAAATCTTTTTAAAGGAATAATTTCTATCAAAAAATTTTATGAAAATTGTGTTTTAAATTGAATTTCTTTAAAAATTATATATTATTTATGAAAATAATTGAATTCTTTCAAAAAAATTTTATTAAAATTATATTGAAAACAATTCATTATTTATTATAAAGAATTTCATTAAAATTTTTTTAAGTAATTGAATTCTTTCAAAGAATTTTATTAAAATTTTTAAGAATAGTTGCATTTTTCGCGCAATTCATTAAAAATTGTATTATAAAATAATTGAAATCATGCGATGAGTTTTAATATTTATAAAAGTAATTGAATTCTTTAAAACGATTCAATTATTTTCAAAAAATTTAAGAAAAGTTTTCTTAAGAATTCAATTATTTTCTCAAATAATGAAAAATCTTTGGTAAAATTCAATTATTTTCAATATCTACTATTTCAATCAAATTTCACGAAAGAATTCAATTATTTATAAAAAAAATTTAATTATGTTTATAAATAATAAAACTCTTTTCAGGAATTCAATTATTTTTATAAATAATGAAACTTAACGCAGGATTTCAATTGTTTATAAAATAATAATAATTAAATGTTTCCTTGGAAAATAATTGAATTTTTTTAAAGAAATTTTTTAAAATTTGTGAAAATAATTAAATTCTTTGGAGGAATTTAAAAAAAATTGTGTCGAAAATAATTGCATTGTGTCAAATATTATTATTAAAGCTTTTGAATAAAATTGAATTGATTCGAAGAATTTTCAAGGAATTCAATTACATTTATATAGAAATTAATTGAATTATTTCAAACAATGTTATTAACATTTCCAAAAATAATTGAATTGTTTCGAAGAATTTTATTAAAATTAAGAAAAATAATTGAATTCCTTGAGGAAAATTTTATACTATTTATGAAAGTAATTGAATTCTTGAGAAGTTTATTAAAATTTGCGAACACAATTAATTTCTTTCGAGGAATTTTGTTATTTACTAAAATAATTGATTTCTGGACAAAAAAATTTGTTAATATTGTTCAAAATAATTGAATTATAATGAAGAATTTTAATAAAATTTGTGAGAATAATTGAATTTTTTCCAGGAATTTAATAAAAATTTTATTGAAAATTATTGAATTCTGGCGTAAAAATTTGGGTAATATTTTTGATAATAATTGAATTTCGGAAAAGAATTTTATTATTTACAAAAATAATTGATTATTGTTGTTAATTAATATTTTTTTCGAAAAATATTAGGAAAATTCTGTTTTAAATAATTGAATTCCTGTGAAATTTTTTTTTATTTATGAAAATAATTGAATGTTTGCGAAGAATTTTATTAAAATTTATAAACATTTTTTTTTTGAAATTATTCAATTCTTTTGGGAAATTTTTTATTAAAATAGTAGAAATTACAAATAATTGAATTTGGAAAAAATTTGTGAAAATAATAATTGAATCGTTTTAAAGAATTTTATTAAAATTTTTTGAATTTTTGCCATTGACTTTATTAAAATTTTGTTTAATAATTTGGTTATTTCAACTGTTAACAAATTGAAAGTAGTGTAAATTCTCAAACATGGAAAAAAGTAGCTTTTAGTGCAACAAATAAAAAAAGTATCCAAATAGTAGCAAATCGTAAAAAAAGTCGTAAATAGTAGGTTTTAGAGATGAGTGCAAGGCCTGGAAATGAAAATTTGAGAAAGAAAATTTTGAAATTAATTGGTAAAAACTGAAAAAAGTTTTTATTTTCGTATTGAAGAGAGAAATTTTATTAAATTAATATTCTGAAAGTTATTATAGAGAAAATAGTTTAGAATTAAAAACTGAAAAAACTATGTTTTGAAACTATTTTTAGAAACTATTAATATAAATTTAACATCGCACGAAGAACAATTTTTAACCCTTTGAAGGCAAAAGCATCTTTACGCCACTGTTGGCTTTAAAGAGAGCCAAGAGAGAGAAAGAGAGAGAGAGAGTACAATCTACGAGTATGAGAGAAAAAGAGATATGCATTTTATGTGTGAGAGAGAGAAACCAGAATGAAAAGAGTGGGAGAGAGAGAGGCGAGCCTCACCTCCCGAGAGACTTCCAGTCTTCTCGAATATATTGCCGGGACTGGTGAGCGGCGAGTTTCTTTATAACAATAATTAATTTCAATTCGCATTCCAATCTCGAGTTTTTTTTTTATTTTGAAATTTTGCAAAATAAAAAATTGTCATGTTACCACTGAATTTTTATCGACTTTTCTCAATCGACTTTGGAAATTATTCCACTGCCGATCCCTAACTGGATTATTTACAAGATAATGACGACGACTCAAGAATTTTATTCTCTGGGATAATTGTGTTTCTATGGAATTAAAGTATTACACCCAGTCATTTTTAGTGACATTTAGTGGCATTTAGTGACAATTTTTGAAAAATTCATTCTTTGTGTAAAAAAAAACTTTGGAACGTAGAGAAATAAATTTCTTATTCGTTTTAGTGGCGGAATTTTGAAACTGGCACACGTGACAACTGTTTTGAAAAATGTGCGACAGTAAAATGGAATTGAAAATTGAAATTCGAAATTGAAAATCCAAATTCAAAATCGAAATTCAAAATTAAAAATCGAAATTCAAAATTGAAATAGAAGACAGAAGATGAAGAAAAAGAATTCAATGTTTGAAAATAAAAAATTAATTTAAGGATAAAAAAAGTTTATCAGTAGTGAAAAAGTGGAACTTACAAAATGAAATTAAATTTGAAAAATTGAAAACTAGTGACCCGAGGAATATAAAGTGCATGAAGCCTATGCATCAATATACACAGAGTATTTATGCACTTTAATATAAGTACATACCTCTTGGCTCTCCCATATACACAAAGTCTCGCACATTATTAATACAACGGCCCTCGAATAGTCTCGAGTCGCTTTCACCTGCTACAAAACGGAAAACAATCTTGTATTGTCTATTATTCACTGTGAATAAAACTAGGAAACATTCAATATTTGGTCAAGAAACGAATATTCTCTCAAATTAATTAAATTCCTTAATTAACAATAATAATAATAATAAGCTTCAATTATTAAATAACAATAATAATAATAAAAATATTAATAAATATAAAATTAATAAAAATATTAAATTGGTAAATTAACCAATTTTTTCGAATTACATTCTAAATACACGAAGAACTTTCAAATACTTTATTATTCTCTTGTAACAATTTTCACTCGAAATTATGCAAAAATAATTTTTGTGTTAATTGATAAAATAAGAAATATTTGCAGCTAATTGAAAAATAAAACAAAATGTCAATTTTTTTGTTTACCCAATGAAAAAAAAAGTGAGAAACATTATTCAGTAATGAAGCCGGAATTAAACGTTTAAATGAACGGAAATTTCAACATCAAAATCAAATTTCACGTGTTGAAGCAGAGAAAGAGTGTCGAGTTTCGTTTTTTAATGAAACGAGAAACGGTGATTTCCCGTTGATTGAAGTGGAGTTGACAAAAAAGAAAAAAAAAACACTGAGTGGAAAAGGAAATTGTGTATAAATAACTGTTTTTGATTTGAAAGAATTTGTTAAAAAAAAAGGAAAATGATTTGTTAGTGAAAAAGTTTGGACAGTTTTGATAAACTTCGGACCGAAAAAGTGGGAGAAAGAGGAAGAATAACAAATATAAAAGTTAAGGGGGTGAAAAAAAGCCGGCAAACTGGATGCTACGGACGGTGCCTCTCTTCCCCCTCCCCCACCAGACATCACTGTCACTCAGGATGACCGGTGAGACGAAAATTGCTTTACCTTTCCTCTGTTGTTTTTTTCTTTTTTTTTTTCGTTTTTTTCCAACAAGTTTTTGCATAATTCCCTTTTATAGAGTAAAATTATTATTTCAAGAGTATTCGAGGAAAATTGAATCAAGAGTTTTTATTAAGTTGGTGAATTTTCCGCTTGGGTAAAATTGCTTTCTGTCTCTCTCTCTCTCTCTCTATCTGGGAAACTTGTTTTGCGAGGAAAATTATTTAGTCTAATTGAGAAATTTTGTAACATGTTTTTGACATTGTTTACGCGTGAATACGATTGAGAAGTTTTTAAAGTTAACTATTTTTTAAAAATAATTTCGAATTGTTTTTAATTTAATTTGAGAATAGAATTTTTCTAATGATTCGTTTTAGTTCTACGGGAATAAAATTTGTGATTTATTGTATTTAATTTGATTTTTGATTTATTTTCATACAGGCAAAACTATTGTCCAAAAAAAAACCAAAATAGTTTGTCCAATAAAAAAAAATCTTTGCTAAATAATTACAGTGTTGCTACAAAAATTGAATTTTATTTTTTCAGAATTTTTAAAATTCTTTTCGATATTCTGACTTTTTGGACTTTTTTCGACTATTTTAAAAAACTGCGACTTTTTTCGACTTTTTTTCAAAAATTGCGACTTTATCGACTTTTATTCCAAGTTTTTCCACAAAAACACAATTTTTAATATAAAATGCAATTTATTTCGATTTTTGTAGTGTAAAAAGTATAACTATAGATGAATCTTTGCAAAAATTATTTTTGAATGATTTTTCTAATTAAATTTTTGAAATATACAGTTAAAAAATATTTCAATTGAAAAAAGTAATACTTATAGAATTTTTTTCTTGTAATTTTTTAAAATTCAATTATTTCAAATAATTTCAATTACATATTTCCTAAAATTAAAAGTATAGACAATAATCTTTCAAAAATTATTTTTGAATGATTTTTATAATTAAATTTTTGAAATATTCAATTAAAAAATTTTTCAATAATTGAAATTTTGCAAAATTTAACTGAAAATAATTGATTTTTTTCAAGTAGGTATTTTATTATAATTTTTGAAAATCAATTTTTCAGGAGTTTTCAATTGAAAATTTTGAAAATAATTGAATTCTCAAAAATTTCAATGGAAAATCTTCAAGTGTAAATTTATAAATATGAAAATTAATGATATTAGTGAAAATTAGCTTCTAAAAATTATATAAAAATATTTTTTTGTAAAAAGTTTTTTTTATTAAAATTTATCAAAAAATTAGTTTATTTTAAATTGTACAAAAATTCTTCGCGGAAATTCAATTGTGTTCAAAATTTTAAAAAAATTTCAATTATCTTTATAAATAAGAAAATTCTTCTTTGAAATTCAATTATTTTTAAAAATTTTAATAAAATTCTTGGCAAATTTTCAAAAATTTCCAATTTTCAATTTTTTTTCAATTATTTCAAAAAACATTTTCTCAAAAATTTTAAAAAGTCTAAAAAAGTAAATTTAAAAAAATTTTAATTTCTTTTGTTCGAAGATAATTATCTTCGAACAAAAGAAATTGAAATTTTTTTAAATTGTTCAAAGATTATCTTCGGACAAAAGTAAATCTAATAAAAATGAATTTTTAACAATTATAATGAAACAATTACAAGTTTTTTTAAAATTATTGCAATGTAATTTTACGAAAATAATTAGTGAATTTCTTCAAAGAATTTTTGTACAATTTAAAAGAAACTAATTTTTTTGTTGAATTTTATTTAAAAAATGTTGATGTTCATTTTTAAAATTAAAATTCTTCATAAAAATTTGATTATTTCTTTTTTTATTTTTCAAAAATTCAATTCTTGTGAGAAGATTTTAGCAAATTTCAATTATTTACAAATTTTTCAATTGTGTAAATTAAAAACCTGGGAACTTTCAAAAATTATTTAAAAAGTATATTTATAAAATTAATTTGAAGAATTTCTTTACTATAATTTTTTAAAAATCAGTTACATTTAACATTTTTGATTGAATATTTTTAGTAATTCATCTTAATGACTTTTATAAAAAAGAACCATAAACATTTACAGTTATAATTCTTATGCAAAATTAAATTTTTGTATAAAAATTACGTTTAATTCAATTATATAAAGAATTAAAGATATTTATCTTTAATTCAAACATATTTTTTTGGTTGGCTAGTTATTTTTTGGATTAAAAAAATTTTCTCTCAGTGTACAATTTAAAATATCGTCGAAATATGAAAATAACGTTTAGCTATATTATACACGTATATGAAAGGAATGAAAGTTTCATCTTTTAAATGGTCTGAAATATCATCGATCATTTCCTTTCAAGGACAATGTCTGGTCCACAAAGCCTGCATATATATACACCAACTATTGCTTTTCATTTGACGTAAAAGTCCTCTTTGATATAAAGACATGTTTTCATGGAACAAAACTGCTAAAAAAAAAAAAAAAATTGGTAATTTTTTCTGGAAAATTTATCTTCTTTTGTATTTTTGTTTCATCTATCTATTGATTAACATATTCAGAGAAATTCCGTTTTTTGTTTTTATCTATTTTTTTGTATGAAACTTTTCCATATGACTCATAATAATTAGAAATAATAATAATTAGAATATTATTCTAAATACGGATATTATTTAGAAACTCTTTTGCATTTCTTCATAATGCATTTTACAACTTTTAACACTTTCTTACATTGTCGTTATTGAATGGAAAGTTGCTTTCATTTCAGTAATAGTTCGCAACTTGAATGTTAATTTATTTATCGTGAAATTTGATATTTATAAATTTTTTATTGGAAATTTGGATAATTAATTTCTCAACTTTCTTGAATGTATCAAATTAATACTAATGTGTATGAATTTGATACCAAAATGTGTACAGGGTTGTGAAAGGTATAAGGGAAGTTGGGGAATTTAGGGAAAAGTCAGGAATTTTTATTATGTACTGGAAAAAAATTAAATTTTTAGAATTCATAAGAAAATTCGGAATTTATGTGTATGCAAAGTTTTCTTTTTAACTCGACGATAAACAGCAATTCATCGCGTGAAAATTATTAGAAAAAAAAATGAGAAGCAGCTCTTTAAAAAGTTTATCACACAAAGTATATGTTTAACGGCTTTTTATAATACAGAAGTTCTATTTGCTGCTTATGAAAGGATAGAAAGAACCCTTCGTAATTTTACAAATAATGGATCATTCCCTTATCGCGCGTGTCAAGCATACGGTCAAAAACCATTGAGAGAGTTCTTAAGCGAAACAATCGAGGTATTACACGCGTTGTAAAAAAAGGACCAACACACACACACACAAACAGCCCCTTGTTTACACAACAGACGGCACATTCGACAACCCCCATCATTTCGCCTTTAATAATATTAAAAGTCCTCCATTACCGGTTCTAGTAAATAAAGGATCGTATGTCGTTTCGTTTAGGCATATTTTATGCATTATAATCTTTGCAAAAATTCCCAACGCCAAGCTGTAAAGCTTAATTTTTAATAAAAGAATTAACCAAAAAAAAAGCCGTTCGCTCTCTTAAAAATGCAAAACCTTAACTTTTTAAATCTGTTTGTATATAAAATCTTTTCCTTCCTCAGGAATTGCCAGAAAGAAAAAGATTTAGAACTAACTTTTCCCTGATTTCCAAACAGAATTTTTACTTTTTGCCCTGACCCTAAAGAATATTCTGATTCACTCTAAAAATTATACACAAAAAAATGTTACTAATACGTTTATTTGCACTGAGAAAAAAAATATTTGCCCAATAGTGCCAATGCTATTGAATTAAATTTTTTTGAAGCAATAATTTCTGTATTGAATTAAGAAAATATATATTAAAATATAATAATTCATAATTTAAAACTAGAAATATAATGTCACTTTAAATTGGCTAATAGTTGAAATAAAAAAAAATTGTAATAAAATTTTTTAAAATGATTCAATTATTTTCAAAAACTTTTTAAAAATCAATCATTTTAATATTTAAACAATTTTATGATCCCCAATACAATTTTAATAAAATTTCACAAAAGATTTTTGATAAAATTCTTCGCAAACATTCAATTTTTTTTATAAGTATAATAAAATTTTCTCAGAAATTGAATTTTATAAAATGTTACATAAAATTTTTCAGAAAAAATCAATTTAAAAACTTTTTATAAAATTCTACCGCAATAATTCAATTATTTTCATAAGCAATAACATTTTTCATGACAATTCAATTATTTATAAAAATTTAAATAAAATTCCAGTCAAGTACTACAATTATTTTCGTATAAATATGCTTCTCGAAAATTCAATTATCTACTTTTAAAAATTTTAATAAAATTATTCAATTATTCAATTATTTTCCGAAATAATAAAATTTTTCACGAGAATTCAATTTTTTAAAAAGATTTAAATAAAATTCTTCTCAAAAATTCAATTATTTTTTTTTAAATTGATAAATTCTTTCTTCAAATCTTCACAATTATTTAATTATTTTCCTAAATAATAGAATTTTCACGAGAATTCAATTATTTAAAAAAAATTAAATAAATTGCTTCTGAGAAATTCAATTATTTTTTTTTAAATTGATTAATTCTTAAATTTTTTTTTAATTCTTCAAAATTATTCAATTATTTGTTTAAATAATGGAGATAATAAAATTTTTCACAAGAATTCAATTTTTTAAAAAGATTTAAACAAAATTCTTCTCAAAAATTCAATTATTTTTCCAAAAAATTGAAAATTTCTTTCTTCAAATCTTCACAATTATTCAATTATTATTTTCCTAAATAATAAAATTTTTCACGAGAATTCAATTATTTAAAAAAAAATGAAATAAAATGCTTCTAAGAAATTTAATTATTTTTTTAAAAAATTGATTAATTCTTAAATTCTTCCTTTAATTCTTCAAAATTATTCAATTATTTTTCAAAAAAATTAATAATTTCTTTCTTCAAGTCTTCACAATTATTCATTTATTTTCCTAAATAATAAAATTTTTCCCGAAAATTCAATTTTAGTATTCAATTATAATCTAAAGTTTTAAGTGAAATTCATTTTTAAATCAATTTTTATTAGAAAATTCTACTAGAACTCAATCATTTAAATAAAAAAAATAATTTTTTGAAGAATTGTATTCACATAAAGAATTGTATCAACAAATTTTTAAATAATTGAATTCTTTCCACGAATTTTAATATAAAAGTCTTAAGAATTTAAATTAAATTAAAACTTTTTAACACTTTTCGAAGAATTCCATAAAAATTGTATTAAAAATAATTGAAATTCAGCGTTGAGTTTTATTATTTATGAAAATTATTGAATTCCTAAAAAAAATTTTATTTACGAAAATAATTAAATCGCTGTAAAAATTTAATTATTTTAATGAAAATAATTCAATTGTTTAGAAGAAATTTATAAAAAAAAAATTACTAAATAATTGAATTCTTGTGAAATTTTTATTATTTTATGAAAATAATTAAAAGTTGGCGTGGAATTTTATTAAAATTTTGTTTAAATAATTGAATTCTTTTGGAAAAAAAATTATTAAAATAATAAATATTAAAAATTATTGAATAAAGGAAAATTTTTGAAAACAATTGAAATTTTGTCAAGAATATTTTTAAAATGTTTTTGTAAATAATTGAATTCTTGTAACAAATTTTTTTTACATTTTTCCAAATAATTGAATTTCGGTGAAAAATGTTATTATTTAGGCGAAAATATAATTGAATTCTTACGAAGGATTTTAATAAAATTTTTGTAAATATTTGAATTTTTAAAGAATTTTTTTAATAATTTAAAGGATTAATTTAATTATGTTGACTAATTTAATTAAAATGGTTGAATGGAAATAATTGAATTCTTTTGGAAAATTTGATTAAAAATATAGTAGATATTGCAAATCATTAAATTGTGGAAATTTTTTTCTAATAATTGAAATTTTGCCTTTGAATTTTATTAAGATTTTTGAAAATAATTGAATTTCGGAGAAGAATTTTATTGTTTCTAAAAATAATTGAAAGTTTGACAAGAATTTAAAAAAGAAATTTTTAAACATAATTGAATTTGTGCGAAGAATTTTATTACTTTTGAAAATAATATTGAATTTCTGCAATCTTTTGTAACTTTTGCGATTTCTCTAAAATTCTCCAAATTATATCGTACAGTTTACGAACTTTTTGTTCTTTTTCTATTAAATTACGGACTTTAAGGACCTTTTTTTTTTAAAAAAAACTGACTTTTACGGACTTCTACTGGATTTACGGACCTATTTAGTTCGAACCCTGGATCGGTTATTTGAATGAAATAAATTTTTTTTCCAGTGTTATTATCACTATCCACTCTTATTTTAAGCATGAGTTTGCATTTAAGTGCAGAATAACCACGAGGAAAATTGCAAGTGTGTGCGAATGTGTACACAGTGTCACTAATACCAAGGGATTATCATCTCCTGCGTATATGTACCTACGCGTGATTTTCCTTTTGCGAGGTCGCGAGATAAAACTGCTCCTGGTTCATTTCAACGATAGGAAATCGATAAATTACGACGTGTACACGATCAGGAAAATGAGTTATACTTAGACAGTCAGGGTATATAGTGATGACGAAGCCAAAGAGAAAATGTGTCCCAGAATGTCCACTGATCCGACGAGATTGTCCTTCCGGAAATTTCATCCCAGAATAATCAATTGAAAAGCATACCTCTTAAGATCAGCTTTGTGTACACAATATACAACACATAAGCAGATCTTCATATTTTTATGTTTATTTATTTTATTATTTTATCCATCCAATTTGAATTTTAATATACAGAAATAAGAAAATAAAGTTTGCAGTTTGTCAATTTATAAGATAAGTCTCGTATAAATTTAGCCCGCATAGAAAAACAGGTTCTCTCTGATCGTGGGAAAGTGAAAAAAATTATATAGTGTATCTATAAAAATATTCAGATCTTGTAATTTCACTTAAAAGACTCTAACCTTTCTACAAGTATGGTTTCATATATAATTGCACAACGAAAACCGTCTATTAATCAAATAAACCAACGCAGCGGCGAATCAATCCCTCTCTTGGGATGATTTTAATTCCTTTGTCTGCAAACCCCAATATTTAATCTCTGCGCGCACTCTTAGGGGTTCCGTCAAGTCTCACACATTAGTCATTTGTTGATACTTTTACATCATATTATGTATTTATATAAATTAGGTAAATTTTGTTATTATAATAATGGAGAATTTTGTCATGAATTGAAAAATTATGACACTGCACACCGAAAGATAAGAAAAACAAAATTTGATCTATAAAAACTTGGCATCGTGAAATTATACACGTTTGGATGTTGAACGTGATCTGAGATAATGACTAAACGTCACGTGCGTGAACACGTGACGAAAGTATGATGATTATAGTGACGATCAATGATACCTGCCAAAAAGACCCTTTGTTGTGGCTTCTTTATAGAAATTGCGCAATCGGAATAAAAAATTTAAACAAAGACATTTGTTTACATTTGAAAATTTAACGCCTATAAGTGTTAAATTAATATAAATCAGCTATTAAATTAATTTAAATTAACTTCTAAATTAATTTAAATGAATTATTAAATTAGGGGCCGTCCATAAACTACGTCACACTATTTTGCACAATTTTTCCACACACCCCCCCCCCCACGTCACAAATTTTAAATGCTTTGGCGCCATTTTTTCTACAGAACGTCACAAAAAATTAATTCCACCCCCCTCCCCTCTAGGGCGTGACGTAGTTTATGAACGGTTCTTAGTCATGTAAAGTTGGCACTATTTTTTTTTAAAATCAAAAATTTTACAAGAATTCTGGGCACTTTAGCCCAGAACTCTTGTAAAATTTTTGATTTTTAAAAAAAGTAGTGCCAACTTTACATGACTTATTAAATTAACTTTCCTAGTTTATGAGGCAAACAAAAATTACATCAAAATTTAGAATCTTCTCATGAATTCTAAAAATTAATTTTTTTATCCAGTACAGGGTTGCCACAGGTTAGGGAAATCAGGGAAAAATCAGGGAAAGTAAAATTGGTCAGGGAAGTCAGGGAAAAGTCAATGATTTTTACTAAAAGTACTGGAAAAAATTGAATTTTTAAAATTCATGAGAAAACTCTGAATTTTTTTTTCCTTTTTACCTCGTAAATTATGAAATTACCTCGAATTTTAATACAAAACCTTCAATTTTTTCAATTTCTGACAATAATTTCTTTTTAAATAACTTAATTTTTCAAAAACTACTTAATTTTTCAAAAACTATCATAAAATTATGACTTAAAAATTATTTTATAAATAATTTTTACAATTTTCATAAATACTCCATTGATAGAAGAATTTCAGTTAAAAATATACTAAAAAAAGAATTGGATTCATCGAAATTTAATTATTTTTAAAAATTTTAATAAAATTCTTGTCAAAATTCGACAGGAATTCAATTATTCAATATTTAATAAATTTCTTTGAAATAATTCAATTATTTTCATAAGTAATAAAATTTTTCAAAGGAATTCAATTATTTAAAATACAAAATTTCATAAAATTTTTCGAAAAATATATCAATTATATAAAAAGATTTTTATAAAATATTTTCATGAATTCAATTATTTTTATAAATAATAAAATTCTTCACCGAAATTCAATTACTTTTATAAACTTGAATAAAATGCGTTGTAAGAATTCAATTATTTATATAAACTTGAATAAAATTTGTTGGAAGAATTACATTATTTTCCAAATAATAAA
Organism: Leptopilina syphax; assembly: GCA_032872505.1. Lineage (NCBI taxonomy): Eukaryota > Metazoa > Arthropoda > Insecta > Hymenoptera > Figitidae > Leptopilina > Leptopilina syphax. Next base: position 40,070,793 of record CM065471.1, read on the forward strand.
ATTCTTCGCAGAAATTCAATTATGTTCAAAAATTAAAAAAGAAATATTGTCAAAATTTCAATTATCTTTATAAATAATAAAATTCTTCATCGAAATTCAATTATATTTAAGAATTTTAATAAAATTCTTGTAAAAATTTTGTAGGAATTCAATTATTCAATTTTTAATAAATTACTTTGAAATAATTCCATTATTTTCATAAGTAATAAAATTTTCACAGGAATTCGATTAGTTAAAATACAAAATTTCATAAAATTTTTCGAAAATTATCAATTATTTAAAAATATTTTTATAAAATTCGTCGTAAGAATTTAATTATTTAAAAAAATTTAACATAGTTCTTTTTAAGAATTCAATTATTTTTATAAATAATAAAATTCTTCATCGAAATTTAATTATTTTTATAAACTTGAATAAAATTCGTTGTAAGAATTCAATTATTTATATAAATAATAAAATTTTTCTCCGACATTCAATTATTTTATGAAAATTTTAATTATTTATTTAATTATTATTTTTATGAATAATTTTTGATACAATATTTTAATCAAATTCCTTGATAAATGTAAATATTCTTAAAATTTTTATTAAAATTTGTCAAACGAATTCAATTATTTAAAATTTTATTGATAAAATTCTTTATGAGAATTTAATTTTAACAAACATTCAATTATTCAATAAATTATTTATTTTTTAATTTAAATAATTGAATTTTTTTAGAATTTTCTAATAAAAGTTGATTTAAAAATGCGAATAAACGAATAATCGATTTAATATTATTTATAAAAATAATTGAATTATTGCAACGAATTTTATTACATTTTTTTTAAATAATTGAATTTTTTGTGTGAAATTGTATTTCTTGTAAAAATAATTGAATTCTTGCGAAGGATTTTTTTTAGGATTTTTGTAAATAATTAACTTATTTTAAAAAATTTTATGGCTATTTAAATTATTACAAAACATGAAGAAGAGATCACTCCGGAGTGATTGTCTTCTTCATGTTTTGTAATAATATTCTTATAAGTTGTTGAATTTCAAAAAGGTTTAAATTTGAATATTTTAAAGAATTTTAATTCCTACAGAAAAATAATAATGATTAAATATTTATTTAAGAAAGAAGTTATTGATGTTTTTAAATAATTTTACAATTAAAGAAGTTTGTAAATAAATGTAATAGAACATTTTTTTTTGAGTATCTAATAATTTTTAGAGTGAATCAGAATATTCTTTAGGGTCAGGAAAAAAGTCAAAATCAGTCAGGAAAAAGTCTGGAAATCAGGGAAAAGTCAGGGAAAAATAAAATTAAATATTTTTGGCAACCCTGTCAGTATACTTTTAATAAAAATCCCTGACTTTTCCCTGATTTCCTGACCTGTGGCAACCCTGCTGAAGTTTCGGAATGATCGTGGTTAAATTTTCTTTTGCTTTTTTTTACCCTATTTTTTTTTTTTTTTTTGTTCAAACCGCAGAAGTATGTCAATAAGCGAACAGTGGGAAAGGCGAATGCGGATCTGCAAAAAAAAGTCCTCGGCACGAGTCGTCGATCGGTCCCGCTAAGGTCGTTTCATTCTTGTATTTAAAAAAAAGAAAGAAATAAGGGGAAAGAAAAAAACTAAAAGGGTATGCGGTTTTCAGCCAATCAAAAGGCATCGCGGAAAGTTCTTTTGAAAAAGCTGTGTGCGTGCTTTGGATTGGTTAATTGGGTTGTTACCTCGTTTCTTTCATTCGCTGTCGTTTTTACCTTCTATTTTACTGCATAAAACACTGCTCTATAATTACCTTTTACAAACCGTGTGACATGTTTGTCATTAATCACATTAAATCATTGCCTTTGATTCAATAACAGGAAACATTCTTTTATTTTTCAAAATAAAGCTTTTCATATACAAAATTGAAAGAAATTCAATTCATTAGTCACAATATAGGTATATAGTTATGTGTATTATAATATTGCTGAACATGTAATAATTGTGTTGTATTATATCTATTGTTGTATTGTAATATGATACAATTATAAACCAAATGATACGACAATTTAAGTGATTCCAATATCAAAATACAATTTCTGTAAATACTAAATACAATTTTAATTTTCAATATACAGTCAAGAGAATTGTTAGAAATTGTTCTCTGAATGCTCGTCTGAATGAATGAATGACTTAATGTATCGATAGTGTAATTTTTGCTCGATGACATTTCATCGACAGATTTATTGCTTACTGACACCCATACAGTCCTTGAATACGAATACAATTTTGAATAAGTGATTTCTGCTACAATTCAGTATAAAGATGATTTTCATCTTCGGAATATTGAAATTCCCGTAGAAATTTAAAAAAAGCACTCGATCTTTTGGTGTGAATTTCAAAATTTCTGGTGTAAAATTGTAGTCCCATTTCTAACATAGTGTTCGAGGAGATTCTCTGCAAGTTAAACCCGTTGGACGAGCCAAGGCTATCGAGTGCATTCCGTAGGTGCTCCCTCAACTTCAGCAGAGAGACCGCCAGGGAGGAACTTTATTTTACTTTATACAGAAACTCTAACAATAAGTATTTTTTTTTTTTTTTTTTTTTTTTTTTTTTTGTTTAAACCAAACAGCTTGTAAGTTGAGGATTTGACATCTTTTCTCCTCAAGATGATAGCAAATTATCTCTTAGTTTTCAAACTATATGAGAATTTCTGCATCGGACTCATGTTACTATTGATACTTTTTGACACTTTTTCACCTCATATAATTATTTAGCCAATATTCCCAAAAAGAACCGGAAATTAACTTCAGTGCAACCTTCGGAATCTATAGTTGCGAAGCTCATAAAACTTAAAATAGTTCTTTAAACGTCCAATGTTTTTTAAATAGTCCTTTTTGTTGTCTGTCAATTTTTCTTTCACAAAGACTGAGAAACAGTCAACATTTAAAGAATTATTTCAAGTTTCATAAACTTCATGAACAATTAAAATAAAACAATAAAAATTTTAATAAACAATAAAAAATTAAAATAAAAGTTCTTGAACTTTCAACTTTTAGAAAACATTCATAAGAAAATTTTGAATTTTTGTGTCCTTTTTGTTTGTCTCATAATCTATAAAATTATCACGAATTCTAATACAAAACCTTAAATTTTTTCTAATTATTAAAATAATTTCTTTTTAAATAACTTAATTCTTGAAGATCTGTCATAAAATTATTACTTAGAAATTATTTAATAAATAATTTTATTTAAATATTTCAAAATTAATGGAATTTTAAAAGAGTTGCGTTTACAATTTTCATAAATAGATAAACTTCAAAAGGTTTCAATTTGAAATTATATAAAATTTCAATTTTGAATGAATTTAATTGGGAATTTTATTGAGAATTCAATAGTTTTAAAAATTTTTTTTAAATATCTTAGCAAAATTTCTATTATTTATTTATTTTCAATAAAGTTTCTAAAAAGAATTTAATAATTATTTTAAAGTTTTATAAATTTCTTGTAAAAACTTCAATTATTTTTCAATTCTCTGCAAGAAATAAATTATTCTTAAAAATGTTGATACATTTTTTTTTTGCAGAATTTCAATGATTTTGAAATTTTCGATTGAATTAAATTATTTTTAATAAAATTTCTCAAAAAAAATCCAATTATTCCTAAATTTTTTTAAAAAATGTCTTGTCAAAATTTCAATTATTTTAAAATTCTTTGCAAGAAATCAATTATTTGCAATAATACTTTAATAAAATATCTGAATTCAATTTTTCTTGAAAATTTTGATAAATTTTTATACAGAATTTCAATAATTTAGAATTTTTCATATATGATTTCAATTATTTTCAATTAAATTTTTCAAAAAATTCAATTATTCATAAAATATTTGACAAATTTACTTGCAGAATTTCAATTATTTTGAATTTTTTGCAAGAAATCAATTATTTTCAATAAAATTTGATTTCTCAAAAAAAAATTAAATTATTCTTAAAATTTTTTAAGAATTTCTTGACAAAATTTCGATTATATTAAAATTCTTTGAAGGAAATCAATTTTTCCAATAAAATTTTAGTACCAGATCTAAATTCAACTATTTTTAAAAATGTTGATAATTTTTTTTTGCAAAATTTCAATTATTTCGAATTTTTTGCATGAATTCAATTATTTTCAATAACATTTCTCAAAAAATTCAATTATCCCTAAAATGTTTGCTAAATTTACTTGCAAAAGTTTAATAATTTTGAATTTATCGCATGAGTTCAATTATTTTCAATAAAATTTCACATAAAATTCAATTATTCATAAAATTTTTGCTAAATTTACTTGGAGAATATCAATTATTTTGAATTTTTGGCATGAGTTCAATTATTTTCAATAAAATTTCACAAAAAATTCAATTATTCATAAAATTTTTGCTAAATTTACTTGGAGAATTTTAATTATTTTGAATTTTTGTCATGAGTTCAATTATTTTCAATAAAATTTCACAAAAAATTCAATTATTCATAAAATTTTTGCTAAATTTACTTGGAGAATTTCAATTATTTTGAATTTTTGTCATGAGTTCAATTATTTTCAATAAAATTTCACAAAAAATTCAATTATTCATCAAATTTTTGCTAAATTTACTTGGAGAATTTCAATTATTTTGAATTTTTGTCATGAGTTCAATTATTTTCAATAAAATTTCACAAAAAATTCAATTATTCATAAAATTTTTGCTAAATTTACTTGGAGAATTTCAATTATTTTGAATTTTTGTCATGAGTTCAATTATTTTTAATAAAAAATTCAATTATTCATAAAATTTTTGCTAAATTTACTTGGAGAATATCAATTATTTTAAATTTTTGTCATGAGTTCAATTATTTTTAATAAAAAATTCAATTATTCATAAAGTTTTTGCTAAATTTACTTGGAAAATTTCAATTATTTTGAATTTTTCGCATAAGTTTAATTATTTTCAGGTAGAATTTTAAGAAAACATCAGAATTCAATTATTTATGCATTATAGTATGAATTTTTAGAAATAATTAAATTTTGAAAAGTTTTTAAAAATTAAAATCTTTGAAAATTTAAATATTTCATACTTTAAACTAATAATTTAGTAGAATTTTTTTTTTTCAATTTTATTGAAGAATTTCCGAATAAATGAAATTTTTTGTAAAATTGAAATGCAAACAGATTGATTTTAAAATTCTCAAAGAACTTTTTCAAAAATTGTTAAAAATATTTGATTTAAAGAAGAATTTATGTCAAATTCTAGAAAATAATAATTTAATTGAAATGATGCAAATAATTGAATTCTCGTAGATTTTTCTAATAAAAATTGATTTAAAACTGAATTTTAGTTAAAATTTTAGATAGTAATGAAATATTAAAAGTATTATAGCATGAATTTCTAGAAATAATTAAATTTTCAAAATGTTTTAAATTAAAATCTGCGAAAATTTGAATTTTCAAATTTTTTGAATTCTCAAAGAATTTTTTTGAAAAATTATTAAAAATAATTGATTTAAAGAAGAATTCTAGATAGAATTTAAGTTAAAAAATTCTAGAAAATAATAATTGAATTGAATTGATGAAAATAATTGAATTCTCTTTGAATTTTCGAAATAAAAATTGATTTAAAAATGAATTTTAGTTAAAATTTTAGATAATAATTGAATATTAAAAGCAGTAGGTAATTAAGAAATTATTAAAAAAATCAAGTCTTCAAGTTTTATTTTTCCACAGGTACTTTTTTATTACTTTTTTCTGTCTTTAAGCTACTTTTTCTAAAATTAATTATCGAGTGCGAAGCCTATTTATCGTATAAAAATATTTCTATGGATTTGAAGAAAAATAAAAGCAGGGATGAAAATAATAAGGGTCTTTTGAGTGTATAGAGCCTACTTTAGAGCAGTTGTACGTTTTATAGTACAGATATGTTCTCTCTCTCTCTCTCTCTTGTTTCTGCTTATTATCCCTTTCTGCCTTTTTTTTATTTAGGGTAGCTTCGAATATTTCCAGTCATTCGAGAAGCAGAAGGCCCTTAAGGACATGTAGATTTTATAGAAATATTTACGCTTTGCTAGTTAGAGCGATTGTTCCACTTGAAAAATGCTTTGTTTCAAGTGGATTTCTTTTTCTTCTCCCTTTATGTTTCAAGTTCTCTTTATATAAACAACCCTCGAGGGACCGAAAGAAGGTCTTATTGAGATAACGCAATCTATTTGATACTTGGAAAATACTTTTGTAAACAGAATAGATTTTCAATGAACTTTACAATTTTTCTCGGTTCACTGTTTCATTTTTAATTAGAACTTTGTCTAATGCAATAATTAACTTCAAAATATTGTTGAATTGCTTTCTTCTTCTTTTTTCAAGATTGACATTTAAAAAAAGAAAAATAATTGGATGTTTTCGAATAATTTTAATTTAAAAAAAAACAATTTGACAAACGAAAACTAATCATCAATCGAAATGTTAACATTTCGATTTCGACTGATAATTAGTTTTTGTTTGTCAAATTGTTTTTTAAATTAAAATTATTCGAAATGTAAATACATATCGATTGATAATTAGTTTTAATTTTTCAATTAGAAAAAAAAACGATTTGCCAAACAAAAACTAATCATCAATTGAAATGTTAACATTTCGATTGATAATTAGTTTTTGTTTGTCAAATCGTTTATTTTTTTTTTATTTTATTTTTTTTTTGTACACAAAAGTGAGTAATCTTCGGACAAAAATCGATAAATTGAAGAAAGAAAAACAAGAGTTCGTTGTTGGTTCGCATTCGTGTGGAAAGAATTGCAAGCAAACAAGCAAAGACGACGACGACGACGACGACGAACGTGAAAGTTTTGCGACAAATGTTAGGAAACTTTTGACGGTGAGGAAACTTTTTTAATGCGACTCTCTCTCCGTAATATAACGTCAGACGTTTTTTTTCCGCCTCACGTGGCTTATTTTCTTATTTTTTCTATTTTTCTCTTTGTATAAAAGCGAGGATGCTGTATATGTATGTAAAATTAGTTCGAATTTCCCGCCACGTAGTTGCTTGCCCCTGGTTTTTGAAAAAAAAAAAAAAAAAACTTGTTACATGATCTTCTTCAATATACCAACTCTTTGGAAAATTAATACAAAAGTTCCCTTCACAATCTTTAACGGGAAACTTTTTATGTAAAACTTTTACGTGAAACTTTATGCGAAAAAGTTTTGAAGAATATTTAATAAATATTGGAAATTAAATATGAAAATACGTTGAATAAATAAACGTCATCATCATGAGATAATAATATTCCTTTAGAATCAGTTATTTTTAAATTGAAATAGGGTTTTATAATGTCGATATGCTCTTTACGAGATTAATTATTGATATAAAATAAAATATAAATAATCGTATAATAATAATAAAATTAATAGTTATTTATTTTTTGTTTCAAGAATAGTTCAAAAATAGTTCCAGAATAGTTCAAAAATAGTTCAAGAATAGTTCCAGAATAGTTCAATAATAGTTCCAGAATAGTTCAAAAATAGTTCAATAATAGTTCCAGAATAGTTCAAAAATAGTTCAAGAATAGTTCAATAATAGTTCCAGAATAGTTCAAAAATAGTTCAAGAATAGTTCAATAATAGTTCCAGAATAGTTCAAAAATAGTTCAAGAATAGTTCAATAATAGTTCAAGAATAGCGTCTCTTTGGACGCTATTTTTTTCTCGAAGAATCTGAATTTGAAAAAATTAGAGAATTGAAGAATCGAAAAATCGAAACAATAACGAATAAATGTGAGAGAAAAGTGAAGATTATTATTTTATTAAATGTGAAATGAAAATACGACTCATTAAAAAAAAATTGGGTCGAAATGTCATGATTGAAATATGTAGGTGTTCCAGATTTCTCAGTTTACCGAGGAATAGGTCAAAATAGCTTAATTTTAGGGCTTCAACATTCACATGCATATAATATGTATACAACGTGGCTTCCTTTGGCGGTTGCAATATTGTGCTTTCAGGAGACACGAGAGAGTGTTGTGCAAGTGTACCCATTGTACACGCCTGGTACAAAGCAAAAGTGCAACCAAGTGCAGCGGAACGCCTGATTGCCAGTCAATTTATTGCAGATTTAAAGGCACTATATTAGTCAGATGCATCCACTGCTGTGATACATTTTTTTTTTATACTTTCAACCAATTGGGACAAGATAATCTCGCATTCTTTTAATTTTTCTTTTTGAAGAAAATTATCTAAGAAAATTTATCCTAAGATTTTACTGAATTTAGTGCGAAAAAATTGGGATAAAATAACACAAAAATTTTCATATTTATTTTTCTCTGACTTTTCCCTGATTTCCAGACAAAATTTTCACTTTTTCCCTGACACTAAAGAATATTCTGATTCGCTCTAAAAAATATTAGACACTCAAAAACTTCTTCAAAAATTATTTACATAACTTCAGTTCAATATTATTGAATTCTAGAATTTTTATCTAAAATATAATTACTATAGAATCTTTATTTAAAATTCTTCAGGGTTGCCACAGGTCAGGGAAGTCAGGGAATTCAGGGAAAAGTCAGGGATTTTTAGTAAAAATACTGGGAAAAATTGAATTTTAGAAACTCATAACAAAACTCTGAATTTTGATGTTTTTTTTTGTTCGCCTCGTAAACTTTGAAATTGCCACCAATTTTAATACAAAACCTTAAATTTTTTCTATTTCAGACCAGAATTTCTTTTTAAATAACTTAATTTTACAAGAACTATCATAAAATTATGACTTTTAAATTATTTAATGAATAATTTTTACAGTCTTCATAAATACTAGATTGATAAAAGAATTTTAGTTAAAAATACTAAAAAAAATTAAATTTTGGGAAAGTTACAAATAATTCCAGAAATTCAATTATTTTCAAAAGTCATAACATTTTTCGCAGAAATTCAATTAGATTCAAAAATTAAAAAAAATTCTGGTCATTTCAATTATCTTTAAAAATAATAAAATTCTTCTACAAAATTGAATTATGTTCAAAAGTTTTAAAAAAATTCTCGTTAAAATTTCAATTATCTTTATAAACTGCGGGAGTGTATTTTGATTAAATAAATAAATAAATAAATAAATAATAAAATTCTTCTTCAAAATTCAATTATTTTTAAAAACTTTAATAAAATTCTTGGCAAAATTTCACAGGCATTCAATCATTTACAAAATTTTTTAATAAATTTCTTCGAAATAAATTAATTATTTTCATAAATAATAAAATTTTCACATGAGTTCAATTATTTAATATACAAAATTTCATAAAATTTTTCGAAAAATATCAATTTTTTAAAAAGATTTTTAAAAAATTCGTCGCATGAATTCAATTATTTAAAAAAAATTTAACAAAGTTCTTTTCAAGAATTCAATTATTTTTAGAATTATAGTAAAATTCTTCACCGAAATTCAATTATTTTTATAAACTTGAATAAAATTAGTTGGAAGAATTGAATTATTTTCAAAAGTAATAAAATTCTTCGCAAAAATTCTATTATGTTCAAAAATTTTTAAAAAATACTTGTCAAAATTTCAATTATCTTTATAAATAATAAAATTCTTCTTCAAAATTGAATTATGATCAAAAATTTAAAAAAAATTCTCGTCAAAATTTCAATTATCGTTATAAATAATAAAATTCTTCTTCAAAATTCAATTTTATTCATGAACTTTAATAAAATTCATTTTAAAATTCAATTATTTTCAAAGTTAATAAAATTCTTCTCAGAAATTCAATTATTTTTAAAAAATGTTAAATAATTGTCGTCAACATAACAATTATCTTTATAGATAAAAAAATTTTCTCCAAAATTCAATTTTTTTTTTAGTAATTCTTGTCAAAATTTCAATTATTTTCATAAATAATAAAATTTTCACATGAGTTCAATTATTTAATATACAAAATTTCATAAAATTCGTCGCATGAATTCAATTAAATTTAAAAAAATTTAACAAAGTTCTTTTCAAGAATTCAATTATTTTTATAAATAATAAAATTCTTCACCGAAATTCAATTATTTTAGAAAAATTTTAATAACATTTTTGGGAGAATTTTAAATTATTTTCATAAATAATAAAACTCATCGCAGGATTTTAATTAATTTTTGATACAATATTTTAATCAAATTCCTCGAAAAATGTAATTATTCTTAAAAATTTTATTAAAATTTGTCAAAATAATTGAAATATTTAAAAATTTGTTAATAAAATTCTTTATGAGAATTCAATTTTAACAAACATTCAATTATTCAATAAATAATTTATTTTTTAATTTAAATAATTGAATTCTTCTAGAATTTAATTTATTTTCTAATAAAAATTGATTAAAAAATGAATTACCGAATAATCGATTTATTATTTATGAAAATAATTAAATTATTGCAATGAATTTTATTACAATTTTTTTAAATAATTGAATTTTTTTGAGAAAATTTACTACTTTTAAAAATAATTTAATTTTTGCGAAGGATTTTATTAGGATTTTTGTAAATAATTAAAATTTTTTTTGAAAAATTTCATGGTAATTTAAATTATAACAAAACATGAAGAAGGCGATCACTCCGTTCGAGTCGAAGACTCGAAGTGATCGACTTCTTTATGTTTTGTAATAATATTCTTATAAATTGTTGAATTTCAAAAAGGCTTGAATTTAAATGTTTTGAAGAATTTTAATTCCTACTGAAAAATAATAATGATTAAATATTTATTTAAAAAAGAAGTTATTGATGTTTTCGAATAATTTTACTTTTGAAAAAATTTGTAAATAAATGTAATAGAACATTTTTTTAAGTATCTAATAATTTTTAGAGTGAATCAGAGTTTTTTTAGGGTCAAGGAAAAATGTGAAAATTTTGTTTGGAAATCTGGGAAAAGTCAGGGAAAAATAAAATTAAATATTTATGGCAACCCTGTTCTTCTTTAAATCAATTATTTTTAATAGTTTTTCAAAAAAATTCTTTGAGAATTGAAAAAATTTGCAAATTCAAATTTTCGCAGATTTTAATTTAAAACCCTTTCAAAATTTAATTATTTTTAAAAATTCATACTATAGGTTAAAAATAATATTAAATTTCAGCAAAGATTTTTATTATTTTAGAAAATAATTGAATTCTTACGTAAAATTTTTGAAAATGAATCGTTTCAAATTTTTTTATAAAAATTTTTCGAGAATTTTTTATTTCAATTATTAGCTGATTCATAAAAAAAGTGTAAATTCTAAAAATAAAGAAAAAAGTAGTTTTTGTGTCACAAACCATAAGAAAAAAGTATCGACATAGTAGCAGATGTTAAAAAAAAGTAGTAAATAGTAGGTTTTTAGTAGATGAGTGTGCAACCTAGACAGAACAAAATCAACATTACTAGCCACATTAATAACAATTATTTATTAATTTTCCTTTTTCTAAAAACAACATTTTAACTTTCTTGAACATTTTAAAAAAAATAATTAATTTTTCGAAATCGTATAAGTGTATAAAATATGCAAGATTTTTTTCCAACATGAATCATAAAAAAAAGTGAGAGAAAATTTATTTGCCATAAAAGTTGTGGAATCCGTAAAAAGATTTTATGCAGAAAGCGTGAAAGTTTTATCATTTCTTTGAAGGAGCGTATATAATACACAGCGGTAAGGAAAAATTATGTTAAATTTTTTATTATTATTTATTTTCAACATATATTCGAAAAAGAGAGCAAAAAAGTATATTGAAAAAAGTATAAACAAAAAAAAAATTTAATTATTACTGAAAGTATGAAAAAAATTTGTACTCGAGTTTAATTTTAGAAATAGAGGAAATTTAACGGTTCCCAAGAATATCTCACGGTAACGGTAAGATGTAACATGTAATAGTATATACGAGTTCTGACGATTATATTATTATATCATGCTCTTTCGTTACGTGGATTTGACACGTAGACGAAGAAGATGAGACCTCAGAGTGCAAGTAAAGTTCACTGAGAAAATTTCCCCTGTTTATATATATATATATATATATATAAAAATAAAAATTAATTTTCACTCGAGAATCCTCATCGCATCTTTCGAATACTTGGAATTCTTAAATTATTAAACTCCATCACAATTCACAATTCTTTCTATTTTTAACAAAGTTCTTTAGTTTTCAGGTAAATTATAAATAAATTTATTTATAGGATTTATAATTTACCTGAAAACTAAAGAATTAATAAACAAATAAATTGTTAAGACAGACAGATAAACAATAAAAAAAAAAAAAAAAATGAAGAGCGTGTACTGTTCAGAGGACATTGCACTATATGGAGAAATAAATTCTGACCATAAAGAAAACTCGCCAAACTGCTTGCGGATGAAAAGAAGGAGAAAGAATTTTTTGGCGACAAAATAAGAACCACGCGCGTTGGAACCATTTGTTCAAGTCCCTGGGATCTTTCAGCCTCTTTTGGCAGCGTTACCTTTCCGCAATGCGGTCCATTTATATATCCATTTTTATCCGAGCTTTTATAAAACGGATAAAGAAAAGCAGCGCGTGAGATGTGTATATTTGAAATTCATATGCTAAAGGACCAATTTGCCAGCATCTTTGAATTTCCAATCACGTGTGCGAGAGAGTTAGATGAAACTACGTTGAATATATATTTTCTACTTTTGCATACACTGAGAAACGATTTTCATCCGGAAAAATAAAAACTATGAATAATTTCAACAGAATTGGAATTAAAATTTTTCAAAAAAATTCATTTTTTTTTTTTGAAAAATTCAACAGAATTGTTAATTAAAAATATGAAAACTTCAGATTTTCAAAGATTTGAGTTTGAAACCTATTCAGAATTTTTTCCCTGAGACTAAAGAATATTCTGATATACTCTAAAAATTATTGGGCACTCAAAAAAATTTTCTCTACATTTATTAACAAATTTCTTCAAAAGTAAAATTATTCGAAAACACCATTCATTTTAAATAAATATTTAATCATTATTATTTTTCCATAGGAAGAATATTATTACTGCAACTTGTTCGAAATTCATCATTTCTGATCAATCAATTATTTTCTAAAATTTTAAACTAAAATTTTCCTTTAAATCAATTATTTTGATTAATTTTTGAAAAAATTCTTTGAGAATTTTCAAATCTATTTGTTTAAAATTCAATTTTAAAAAATTAGGATTATTCGGAAATTTTTCAGTTAAATATAAGAAAATAAAAACTTCAAATTAATTACAAACAAAAAATCAATTAACTTTTTCAAAAAAATTAATTCTACAAAATTGTTAGTTAAAAGTATGAAAAATTCAGATTTTCAAATATTTTAACTTCAAAACTTTGTCAAACTTCAATTATTTCTAAAAATTCAAGATAAAATTCTTTAAATATTCAATTATTATCTAAAATTTCAACTGAAATTAATTTTTAAATTAATTTAAAAAAATTCTACGACAAATCAATTATTTAAATACAAAAAAGAATAATTTATTGAATAATTGAATGTTTCTTAAAATTAAATACTTATAAAAAATTTTATCAACAAATTTTTCAAAATAATTGAAATCTTTCAAAGAAATTTAATAAAAGGTTAAAGAATAATTACATTTTTCGAAAAATTCGATTAAAATTGTACTAAAAATAATTTAAATTCTACGATGAACTTTATTATTCATAAAAATAATTGTATTCCTTAAAAGAATTTTATTATTTATGATAATAATTTCGATGAAATTTTATTTTAAAAAATTGTAAATAATAATAATAATTAAACATTTTCTTTAAGTAATTCATTTGAGTTTGATACATATTCAAAATTCAATTATTTCTAAAAACTACTATTGTTTGTAACTTCTCAAAAATTCAATTTTTTAAAAAGTTTTTAACTAAAACTCTTCCATAAATCCATAATTTTATAATTAATTAAATATATATATACTCAAAAATTCAACTCATTTTGAATTATCAAAATTTTTCAAAAAATTATTCTTTAAAATTTTTTATTAAATTAATTCAAAACTTCAATTTTCTAAAAGTTAAAAAAATAGAAATTCTGCAAAGAACTTTTTTAACATTTTTAAGAATAATAAATCATTGAAATTTGGACAAGAAAGTGATAAAAAATTTTAACAAATAATTAAATTCTTTTGAAAAATTTTACTAAAAAATAATTGAATTCTTTTGAGAAATTTTATTAAAAATAATTGAATTCATGCGAAAAATTTTAAGCAATTGAAATTCTGCAAAGAAATTTTCCAACATTTGCAAGAATAATTGATTTCAATTATATTATAAAAGTGCTATTGAAAATAATTGATTTCTTGCAAAGAATTTTAAAGTAATTGAAATTATTACAAGAAAGTTATAAAAAATTTTAACAAATAATTGAATTCTTTTGAGAAATTTTATTAAAAATAATTGAATTCAGATATTTTATTAAAATTTTATTGAAAATAATTGATTTCTTGCAAAGAACTTTAAAATAATTGAAATTTTGCCAAGAAAGTTATAAAAAATTTTAACAAATAATTGAATTCTTTTGAGAATTTTTACTAAAAATAATTGAATTCAGATATTTTATTAAAATTGTATTGAAAGTAATTGATTTCTTGAAAAGAACTTTAAAATAATTGAAATTTTGACAAGAAAGTTATAAAATTTTTTAACAATAATTGAATTCTCTTGAGAAATTTTATTAAAAATAATTTGAATTCATGCGACAAATTTCAAGTAATTGAAATTCTGCAAAGAAATTTATAAATATTTTTAAAAATAATTGAATTATTTTGAGACATTTTATTTAAAATAATTGAAATCATGCGAAAAATTCAAAATTAATGAAATTCTGCAAATCAATTTATCAATAATTTGTAATCATAATTGAATTCAAATATTGTATTAAAAATTTTATTAAAAATAATTGATTTCTTGCAAAGATTTTTTAAAATAATTGATATGACTAAAAATTAATAGAAAATTTTTAAATAATTGAGTATTTTTGTCAAATTTTATTGAAAATAATTGAAATTCTTCAAAGAAATTTATCAATATTTGTAATAATGATTGAATTTAAATATTGTATAAAAATTTTATTAAAAATAATTGATTTATTGCAAAGATTTTTAAAATAATTGAAATTTTGACAATTTATAAAAATTTTTAAAAGTAATTGAATTCTTTCGAGAAACTTTATGGAAAATAATTGAAATTTTGCTATAAGAAATTTATTAAAAAATTTTAAGAATTGTTGAGTTCTTTCAATATAAATTTTCTAATTAAATTCATTCAAAATTGAAATTTTAAAAAATTTCAAATTGCAACTTTTTGAAATTAATCTATTTATGAAAATTGTAAACACAATGCACTTATAAAATTGACTTATTTTTGAAATTTTCAATTAAAATTATTTATTAAATAATTTCTAAGTAAATAATTTTATGATTTCAAGAATTAAATTGTTCAAAATAAATTATTATTTATTATTAATTATTAATTCTATTAATAGAAAAAAATTGACGTTTTTGTATTAGAATTTGTGGTAATTTCATAGTTTTTTTTCCAGTACTTTTAATAAAAATCCCTGACTTTTCCCTGAACCTTGAATAAAATTAGAAGAGTTGTAGTAGAAATTTCTAATTTTTTAGAAATAATTTTACTTCCAAAAGTTTTGAAATGAAATTTTTAATGATTCGAATATTTAAATAATTGAATTGAATTAACTTTTTTTAATTAATTTACATTATGCTTATAATTTAATGGATGTTTCTCATGTTTAAAGGGAAATTTTTTTTTGAATTTCGTTTATAAGGTTTCGTGTTGAATTTAGTCTCGATTTGGGGACATACGAATCTCATTGTCGTGTAACGTGTACCATTATTCGTTTCTTTATTCTTTTGTCAACTTTTACCTTTTGTATTCAAATATGGCATTGCATTTCACGTGTGAAGCATGTCTCACGCACGTCACGTGTGTCTCTTGCTATACACACACGTTGAACGATGCACGCGCGCAGGAGAAATAAATTCGCCATTATTTATGTAATAATATTATTGTGTGTTCATTGTCACTATGAAAGTATTTTGAGATTTTTTCCTTTTGTTTTGAAGTCTAAGGCTTTAAATTTGCTTTCTGGTATCAATTTGTTACAATTTGTTGCAATTTGATTTTTACTTGATTTTAAGTTAACAGTGTTTTTAATTAAATAAGTTTGGAAGGATTGACAAAAATAAAAAGTGCTTTCATTACTGTATAAAAAAACGTATCTCAGTTTTCTCCAAGTGCATGTGTCACTTGACCGACGAGACATTCTTGAAAATACTTAGAAATAAATAATTACGGACACGTGCGCTCATTTCGAAAGTGGAAAAAAAAGTGTAGCATCAGAGAAATCTCGCTCTTTCTTTTTAGCTTTTCTTGGTTTGCTTTCAATACCTAATTAGATTCCTTTTTGTATAAAATTGCTGTTTATTTACATAATTTATCTGCGATGAATATTTTTATTGACAATCATTTTTTAATAAGTAGAGAAAGAATGAAAGAACAGGGTTGCCACAAGTCAGGCAATCAGAGAATTCAGAGAAAAATCAGAGAAACGTCGGGGAATTTTATTAGAACTACTGGAAAAAATTTTAGAATTTATAACAAAATTGTGAATTTTTGTGTCTGACTCATAAATTATGAAATTATCACGAATTCTAAAAAAAAGCTTCAATTTTTTCTATCTCTCACAATAATTTATTTTAACTTAATAAATATTAAGATTCTTCCCAGAAATGTAATAGAACATTTTTTTGAGTATCTAATCATTTTTAGAGTGAATCAGAATATTTTTTAGGGTCAGAGAAAAAGTCAAAATTTTGTCTGTAAATCAGGGAAAATCAAATTCAAAGATTTGGTCAAAGAATCAAAGAATGATTCAAAGATTTTTGATTGGAAAATTCGTACTCAGGTGAGAATCTCATCATTCTTTATGGATGAAACCAAATATGGTGAATTTGAAAGTTCATCTGCTGCTAAAAGTAGAATTGGCAATGCTCTTCTTCTATAGTGATCGAGGAGGATGAAATTATAAAGTCTGGACCAGAAAGCTCACTTCCTAGTAGCCTTGTAAATCTTTTGAATTTTCCCAGTCCCTACATATACTGACACGTGGCATGTATAAACTCAAAGGGATCAACTGGTACCGCACGTGTTACAGAGATGATTGATTTACTCACTGTTTGCACCGAAAGATAAATGAAATGATCATCATTCATTACACAACAACAGCATATCAAATAATTTTACATTCGTAAAATGCCACAAACAATTATTTTACCATTTTGAATAGAAAATAATGACCATGGCTGAAATAAATCGTTTTTAATCTGTTGATAAATTTAATTTCAAAATATTGAGTGAAACTGATTGAAAAATAAATAAATAATTGAGAAAATATGCGTGTCCTTTCATGTCTGCGAAATCTAATCTGCAATATGTATGCACATATATATATTGAATAAACGACAACTAAATTTATTTAGAAGTCTTGATTTTGGGTTAAAGTATATAGTATAGTGTGAGACATATTACAAGCCGCAGGCTAGAAAGTTTCCGGTAACTTTGTTGGTATAGGTCGTATATGTATATAGATATAAATGCTCTTGTATATCTGGTTTGAAGTTAAACTCTTCAAGAACCGGCTGAAAACTGGCGACATTTAATGTATGTACAATTTCTAATGGGCCAAGAAACTCAAGAAGCAAAAAACCACCTAAGATTCCACCCCAGTGACTTTTGTATATATATAAGTCAAAGATTATTAAGATGTATGGAGAGAAAGTTTTAAATCAATTAATAACTTTCAAACTGGTTCGACATATATAAATTACGTGACTTTCTTTAGAGTCCTTTATTAGCCGGCTTTTGAAAAATTAAAATTTAATGGCTAAATAGCCATACTCTAATTATTTAATTATCCGTAGTGACCGTAGTATTCTTATTCTAGTCTAGTCGATTCTTAGTCCATTCTTATAGTCCATTCTTCTTACACAAAGAATTTTCAATATTTAATCATTTCTATAATCAAATTGATTGAAATTCAAATCAAATTAGACTCGAATCAATCCGAATTGATAGTTGCCACAAATATTTAATTTTATTTTTCCCTGACTTTTCCCTGATTTCCAGACTTTTTCCTGACTGATTTTCACTTTTTCCCTGAACCTAAAAAATATTCTGATTCACTCTAAAAATTATTAGATACTTAAAAAAATGTTCTATTACATTTATTTGCAAATTTCTTCAAAAGTAACATTATTCCAAAACATCAATAACTTCTTTTTTAAATAAATATTTAATCCTTATTATTTTTCAGTAGGAATTAAAATTCTTCAAAACATTCGAATTCAAGCCTTTTTGAAATTCAACAATTTATAAGAATATTACTACAAAACATAAAGAAGTCGATCGCCTTCTTCATGTTTTGTTATAATTAAAATTACCATGAAATTTTTCAAAAAAAAATTGAACTATTTACACAAATCCTAATTAAATCCTTCGCAAGAATTCAATTATTTTTAAAAGTAGTAAATTTTCTCAAAAAATTCAATTATTTAAAAAAATTGTAATAAAATTCATTGCAATAATTCAATTATTTTCATAAATAATAAATCGATTATTCGGTAATTCATTTTTTAATCAATTTTTATTAGAAAATAAATTGAATTCTAGAAGAATTCAATTATTTAAATTAAAAAATAAATTATTTATTGAATAATTGAATGTTTGTTAAAATTGAATTCTCATAAAGAATTTTATTAACAAATTTTTAAATAATTGAATTCTTTTGACAAATTTTAATAAAATTTTTAAGAATAATTACATTTTTCGAGGAATTTTATGAAATTTTGTATATTAAATAATTGGACTCATGTGAAAATTGTATTATTTATGAAAATAATTGAAATTTTGACAAGAATTTTTTGAAAATTTTTGAAAATAATTGAATTCTTGTGATGAATATTGTTATTTATGAAAATGATTGACTTCCTCCGAATGGTTTTATTATTTATGAAAATAATTAAATTCCTGAAAAGAATTAAAAAATTTTATTAAAATAGTAGAATAATGAAAAACATTGAATTCAGGAAAGTTTTTGAAATTAATTAAATTTTGCAATGAATTTTATTAGAATTACTAAAAAAAAATTGAATTTTGGAGAAAATTTTTTTATCTATAAAGATAATTGTTATGTTGACGACAATTATTTAAGATTTTTTAAAAATAATTGAATTTCTGCGAAGAATTTTATTAATTTTGAAAATAATTGAATTCTTGTGATGAATATTGTTATTTATGAAAATAATTGAATTTTAAAATGAATTTTATTAAAATTCATGAATAAAATTGAATTTTCAAGAAGAATTTTATTATTTATAACGATAATTGAAATTTTGACGAGAATTTTTAAAAAATTTATAAAAATAATTGAATATTGAAGAATTTTATTATTTATAAAGATAATTGAAATTTTGACAAGTATTTCTAAAAAATTTTTGAACATAATTGAATTTTTGCGAAGAATTTTATTACTTTTGAAAATAATTTAATTGCTCTAACCAATTTTATTCAAGTTTATGAAAATAATTGAATTTCGGTGGAGAATTTTACTATTTCTAAAAATAATTGAATTCTTGAAAAGAACTTTGTTAAATTTTTTTTAAATAATTGAATTCATGCAACGAATTTTATAAAAATCTTTTTAAATAATTGATATTTTTCGAAAAAGTTTATGAAATTTTGTATTATTAAATAATTGAAATCATGTGAAAATTTTATTATTTATGAAAATAATTATTTATTTCGAAGAAATTTATTAAAAAATTTTGTAAATTATTGAATTCCTGTGAAATTTTGCCAAGAATTTTATTTAAGTTTTTAAAAATAATTGAATTTCGAAGAAGAATAAATTGTATTATTTATAAAGATAATTGAAATTTTGACGATAATTTTAAAAAAATTTTTGAACATAATTCAATTTTGGAGAAGAATTTTATTATTTTTAAAGATAATTGAAATGACTAGAATTTTTTTTAATTTTTAAATATAATTGAATTTTTGTGAAAAATTTTATGACTTTTGAAAATAATTGAATTTCTGGAATTATTTGTAACTTTTCCAAAATTCAATTTTTTTTAGTATTTTTAACTAAAATTCTTTTATCAATCTAGTATTTATGAAAATTGTAAAAATTATTCATTAAATAATTTATAAGTCATAATTTTATGATAGTTCTTGTAAAATTAAGTTATTTAAAAAGAAATTGTGGTCTGAAATAGAAAAAATCGAAGGTTTTGTATTGAAATTGGTGTCAATTTCATAGTTTACTAGGCGAACAAAAAAAACATCATATTTCAGAGTTTTGTTATGAATTTTTAAAATTCAATTTTTTCCAGTACTTTTACTTTAAATCCCTGACTTTTCCCTGGTTTCCCTGACCAATTTTACTTTCCCTGACTTCCCTGACCTGTGGCAACCCTGATAAATTATTCTTTGTTGATGTTGTGTTTTAGCATCACAGTAAAAAGAAAATCTTATTTTAAGGCACGAAAGCTGCCTTAAATTAAGATGCAACATTTTTAAGACAGTCAATGTTGAATTTACGCACGTTTTTCGTATCCTTTAACATTTTAGCAGACAGTGTTGAATTTAAGGCAGCTCTTAAATTAAGATTTGCTTTTTACTGTGATTGGCAAGTGAGTAATATTTCTTCAATTCTTCTATTTTTCTTTATTGCTTCTTTTGACCTAGCCGTGAATTCAAAATTTGTTTTGAACTAAGCAGTTTGTTTTTTGAGAAGAGATTTTTAAAAATGGTAGGAAATGATATTTTTTTCTAATTACCGAGAGTTATCAATTGCTTATGGGAGTTATCGCTGTCGATAAAGAAGGTTCTACCTCAACGTTCATGGAACGTAGGAGAACTAGGAAAACGTTTCAGAGGACGATACCTGTTTTGTCGATTGAAGTAAAGAAGTAGTCTAGTTTTAGAAGCGAATGCACTTACGGAGAAAACCGCCAGGTAGCAGCAAAATATTTAAATTTCCGATATAGATTTAATACTCTCAGGCTTCGTACTCGATAATTAATTTTAAAAAAGTAGCAAAAAGTAGCTTAAAGACTGAAAAAAAGAAGTAAAAAAATAGCAATCGAAAAATTAAACTTGACTCAATTTTTTTTATAATTTCTTAATTACATTCAAAAATAGAAAATTTTTAAAAAATATATATTAAAATACCGAATTTATTTTGTCTACAGGAATTAAAATATTTCTAAATGATTTCAATGTAACGCATACTATTCCTAAAAATTACAAAAGTAATTCTTTCAAAATTCAATCATTTGTCAATTCATTTGAATTCATTTTTCCTGAAATTTATAAATAAAATTATTCAAAGCGAGGCCTCGTATCCACAATCAATCCCAAAATGTGGAATAATTTCCCCGATTACAGTTCAAACCGTATTTTCAAATGATAAATTAATTCAGAGAACATCTCTTTCAGGATGTGTAGTTTTCATAATAAATAAGCGGGAAACTAGTATGCAGGTAAGGGTCTAATTACATTTCCATTAACTTTGACCCTGTTTCACGTCCGAGGGTAGCCAATTTAAGTGCATATACCTTAGAAATATCTCTCTACTAACTACTACAGATATAGAGTGCAGATACACTGCTTTTTGGGTGTGTGTAGGCCTACTTGATATGCATACTTAGAATGCTGCAGCTTTATGTGCATGTGTGTGTATAAACTCGAACACATAAGTGAAGGATAGTATTATACTTTTGCTGTACACAAAGATAAGGTTCATATGTATATACATATATCATATTGTACATCGAGTGTTTCTCGAGTGCCTTTAGAAACATCAGCCCTCAACACACAACCGACAACGGCTTTACAAAGCAGCTTTTCAGGACATTGGTTTTTCTTCTCTTTTCGCATCAAAAAAAGAGAGGAGAGAGGACTCTTCTCTTTTTTTTTCCTGAAATCCGTCAAGAATTTTTCTCTCTGCGAGAAAATTTGAAAAACAAAACATATACTTTTGTTATTTATAAGTACAGGGTTGCCACAAGTCAGGGAAATCAGGGAATTCAGGGAATAGTAAGGGAAATCAGGGAAAAGTCAGGGAATTTTATTAAAAGTACTGGAAAAAATTTTAGAATTTATAACAAAATTGTGAATTTTTGTGTCTGACTCATAAATTATGAAATTATCACCAGGGTGGCCGCAAGTCAGGGATAAACTGGAAATCAGGGAAAAGTCAGGGAATTTTAAAAATAAAATTTTGCAGCCACCCTGATCACGAATTCGAAAAAGAAACTTAAATTTTTTCTATCTCACAATAATTTATTTTAACGCAATCTTAATAAATATCAAAATTCTTCCCAGAAATTCAATTAATTTCAAAAATTTCAAAAAGTTCTCGTCAACATTTCTATTATCTTTATAAATATCAAAATTCTTCGACAAACTTCAATTTTATTCAGGAATTTTATTAAAATTCATTTTAAAATTCAATTATTTTCATAAATAACAATATTAATCATAAGAATTCAATTGTTTTCAAAATTAATAAAATTCTTCGCAGAAATTCAATTATTTTCGAAAAAGCTAAAAAAAAATTGTCAACATTTCAATTAACTTTATAAATAGCAAAATTCTTCGACAAAATTCAATTATTTTCAGTAATTTTAATAAAATTCTTTGCAAAATTCAATCATTGTCGCATAAATAACAATATTCTTCTCAAGAATTCAATTATTCTCAAAACATTTTTAAAAATCCTCTTCAAGATTTCAATTATTTTTTGTACATAGAAAAATTCTTCGCCAAAATTCAATTATATTCAAAAAATTTTTTTTAACATTCTCGTCAACATTTCAATTATCTTTATAAATAGCAAAATTCTTCGCCAAAATTTAATTATATTCAGTAATTTTAATAAAATTCATTTGAAAATTCAATTATTTTCATAAATAACAATATTCGTCACAAAAATTCAATTATATTCGAAATTAATAAAATTCTTCGCAAAAATTCAATTACTTTCAAAAAATCTTAAAACATTGTCTTCAACATTTCAATTATCTTTATAAATGAAGAGCAAAATTTTTCGTGAAAATTCAATTATTTTCAGGAATTTTAATAAAATTCATTTTAATAAGATTTCAAAATTCTTTTCAGGGATTTAATTATTTTCATAAATAATAAAACCCATTCGGAGGAAGTCAATTATTTTTATACATAACAATATTCATCACAAGAATTCAATTACTTTCGAAAGTAATAAAATTAAATTATTTTCAAAAATTTTAATAAAATTCATTGCAAAAATTATTTTCCAAAAATTTTCTTAATTCAATAATTTGTATATCTATTATTCTAATAAAATTTCCCAAAAGAATTCAATTATTTAAAAGCAATTTTGACAGAATTTCAATTACTTTTTAATACAATTTTAATCGAATTCCTCAAAAAATATAATTATTCTTAAAAATTTTATTAAAATTCGTCGAAAGAATTCAATTTTTTAAAAATTTGTTGATAAAATTATATACAAGATTTTAATTTTAAGAAAAATTCAATTATTCACTAAATTATCTATGTTTGCATTAAAATAAATTAATTCTCGTAGAATTTTCTAATAGACATCGATTGAAAAATTAATTTCAGTAAAAGTTTTAGATAATAATTGAATTTTTGAGAAGTTACTAATAATTGCAATTTTTTTAAATAATTGAATTTTGTAAAAGTTTCAAATTAAAATCTTTGAAAATCTGAATTTTTTATACTTTTAATTAAAAATTCTATGGAACTAATTTTTTTCAAAAAGCTTAATCAAAGTTTTTAAAAATTATTTCTAGTATTTATTTTCAAATGTATGTTTAATTGAGGCCTTGGATCCAATAACTCGCCCGACGCTCGAAGGCAC
Source organism: Leptopilina syphax (assembly GCA_032872505.1). Lineage (NCBI taxonomy): Eukaryota > Metazoa > Arthropoda > Insecta > Hymenoptera > Figitidae > Leptopilina > Leptopilina syphax. Next base: position 40,094,707 of record CM065471.1, read on the forward strand.
GCGCTAATACCAGTCGGGTAGCAGTGAGTGGGCCAGAGGCGCTCACTGCTCACTGACTGGCAATTGCGCGTTCCTCCGAGCGTCGGGCGAGTTATTGGATCCAAGGCCTCAATTGAAGAATTTCCGATAAATCGAAATTTCGTAAAATTGAATTATAAACAAATGAATTTGAAAATTCTCAACAGAACTTTATTAAGAATTTTATAAAAATAATTGATTTAAAGAAGAATTTTATTTAATTCATTTTAAATAATTTAATTCTCTTGAAAAATTTTATTATTTGGGAAAATAATTGAATAATTGTGAAGAAATTTATTAAAATTTTTAAAAGCAGATAATTGAATTCTTAAGAAGCATTTTATTATTTATAGAAAATTAATTGTATTCGTGACTGGAATGAATTATATTAAAATTTTTATAAATAATTTATTTTTCGTGAAAAATTTTATTATTTGGAAAAATAATTGAATAATTATTGTGAAGAATTTAAGAATTTATCAATTTTTTAAAAAAATAATTGAATAATTGTGAAGAATTTTATTAAAATTTTTAAAAGTAGACAATTGAATTCTTGAGAAGCATTTTATTATTTATACGAAAATAATTTGAAAATTCTCAACAGAACTTTATTAAAAATTCATAAAAATAATTTATTTAAAGAAGAATTTTATTAAAAAATTAAAGAAAATAATAATTTAATTGAAATGATGAAAATAATTTTGAAGGAATTACAGTAACAATATTCTTATATTATAAATGAAAAAAAAATAATAATAAATAAAATAGGAAGAAATCGATTACTCCGAGTCGAAGACTCGGATTTTAATTTTAATTTCTACGGAAGGATAATAATTATTAAATGTTTATTTAAAAAAGAAGTTATTGGTATTTTGGAATAATTTCATTTTTGAAGAAATTTGTAAATAAATCTAATAGAATTATTCTAAATTATTCAAGTTTACTATTTTTTTCGTTCTTAAAACTACTTGTTTCTAAAAGTAAAAAATCAAAAAAAATTAATTTATTAAATAATTGTGGAAGAATTTACTGAATATTTACTTTTTTCTACTTTTTTTAAAAATTAATTATCGAGTGCGAAGTAATGGGGAAAGAAAAATCTCGCTATTTTGTTATTATTTGAACAATTTTCCCTCTATAATACCATATGCAATTTCGAAATGGAACAGAAGGTATTTGCAATGGTTTTAATGCATTAGATGATGGGATTCGTACTTGTAATTTAGTTGAGGAAAATCGTGCCTTATGCTTCGTATGAAATCTTAGTGGAAATAAATAGAAATAGTAATTTGTTGAGTCGTAGTAAAGAAGGGCGTGTACACGTAGGTGAATATATTTAGGATATAAAGGTTGATTCTCAATTTAGTCATAACCATGTACTCTAACACAAGTACAGACCTCAAGGATCAAGCTTGGGGACAACATTAAAAGAGGGTGGAATAAATTGCCACACGACGACTACGACGACCCCTCCATAAACCAAAATCCAATTAATGCGCATAAATGGCGGTGTTTCCAGAACGTCAACATTGCTTTGTTGAGAAATGAAATGAATTCTTTTATTAATAGTTTCTCTCTGTGTTTATGTATAGAGCACCCTTCCTAATACTATCTGTGGTCGATACGGGTCTTTTAATTTCAAGGTCGCACCTTCTGTTCTGCGTATTTCACATGTTCTGACCTATTCCATCATTTTATTTTTGGCTCGCCGTACATTTTCTAAATGATGAAAGCATCTGCTATTTCTTTAGCTCGTTTTTGCTCTATAGTCGAAATGAGCTTTTTGTTGATTGTCAGCAATCAAATCAGCTGATTGTCTGGTCTCTGAAGTTAGCGTCGAAGCTGAGCAATAAAATCAATTGTTTTTTGCGAAATCGAAACGAATAAAAAATCAGGTTCCTGAAGTTAATGTCGATTTTGAGCTTCGAAAGCAATTCTTTTTTGCGAAATCGAAACGAACCGAACTTCAGGAACATCGAGAATCAGGTTTCTCAAGTTAACATCGACGTTGAGCGTCGAAAACAATTCTCTTTTGCGAAATCGAAACGAACCGAACTTCAGGAACATCAAGAATCAGGTTCCTAAAGTTAACATCGACGTTGAACATCGAAAACAATACTTTTTGCGAAATCGAAACGAACCGAACTTCAGGAACATCAAGAATCAGGTTCCTAAAGTTAAGATCGACGTTGAGTATCGAAAACAATTCTCTTTTGCGGAATCGAAAAGAATCAAACAAACTTTTGATGTCCAAATTGTAAATGTGTGTAAACTTGATGCACCAAAAGTCCAAAAATGAAAAATCAGAAACGAATTGCAAAAATGGTTACAAGTTGTCACCTATTCCTGATGATATTGTGCTGAAGGTCCAGTCTAGACTCGAGACAGGTCGATATCCGACACCTCTGTGTGTTAAAGCGAAGTCGAGGCATTTCGTGTGGCACACTACACGTTATATAGTTTCTCCTTTGCACACACAGCAGCATCGAGAGTATCACACACGACGAGGGATGCAATATCAGCGAACTTGCTTGCAAATGGTTTGTCAGAATGGCGATGGCGACACTAAACTATCTACATCATATAGTGTAGATGTATGTGTAAGAGAATATAGACGAGAGAGAATATAACCGGAGGCAAAACTCTTGGAGAAAGATTCCCTCCTCCTCCTCTTCTTCTCGTCCATGTCGTCATGGCTCCATTATAAGGTACATGATCGATGAACCAATTCTTAGAAACTCGACGAGGATTCTTCATTGCGGTAGAAAAATAAAAGGAGTGAAAAGAAGAAGAAGACGACGACGACGAGGAGAGAAAAAAGGAACAGTTTGAACAGCTCGTGCACAAACTACCGCGGAAGTACTTGGAGTTCTTACGCGGATACTCTTCTCTCTAACGATCGCAAATGTCGCTGTATAGGTACTACTAAATGTGTTATTCGTAGAAACTTTCTAGTGTGTAATAACTGCATGTAACTATAAGTACTATTGGTAACTATATAAATACTATAACACTGCAAAAATGAGTATCTTTTTTGATATCTTAAAAAGTAAAATAAGTAAAATGTATCTTACATCTTAACCCCTTAACTGCCATGGCAAAGATTAGAGATAAGATACTTGTGATTGGTCCGTAAATGGTATCCGTAATTTTTCATTTCTGGTCCGTAAAGTCCGTATATTTTTAAATACTTTCACTGTCCAATGTTTGCCTCTCTCATCTTTGTATTGATCCGACACATCGTATAGTAGTAACTTGTGGTAGTTATATAGTAGTTTGAAATTTTTGAAACTTATCTTGATGCCAGGTTTAATAGTTTAAAGCGAACAGAAAATGGTTGCCAGTTTCAATTTCATCCAACAGTTGGGTTTTTGTTATTAAATAAATGAAATGGATTGTGCCATAATTTTAAAGTAGCTAATAATTCTAACGGAATGACTGTCCTTTTTTGTTGCATCATCATCATTATCATCACAATTTCGAAGCTGAAGCCGATTCCAGACAGGCACTTCTATATTATTTTAGGATGAAAGTATTTTCTTTACGTCCAGGTGTCTAACTTTCCTATTTCGTAATTACGCACACAGTAAATCAGGCGTAAAATATTTGGCACGCTACGCTTCAAAAAATAAATTTTGAAGAGAAATGAAAATATACATAATATGCAATTTGACATATGACACGTGATCGCATCGTTGAATTATGAGGAATTTAGTGGATAAACGTGAATTTATTGGAAATGCACGAATCGAATAGTGAAATAACGCGCTTGGTTCAAGAGGGAAGAGAGAGGAGAACACGTATTCCGCAGCTGACGTTAATTAACGTCCACTTTAATCAAGATCGATCAGACACCCGGTAGAGGAGTGGTGTCCGTGCAAGTACGTAACTCAACAAACTCGTGACTGGATCGTGTATATGTAATGTAATAATACATACGTACGCGAAGGAAAACAAAGTGGTTGCGCATCAAATCATCAATTTATTAATGAGTATGAGTGCGTACCTGATTGTACACGTGCTATCTGACTTCCTATACGAGAGCGATAAAAGGCATATACATATATTTGCGGATTGCTGGATACTTCTTCCGGGGCGATGCACTTGCCTCAACTCTTGTATATACCAGAAATGGTCCCTCGAATGAATGAGGGCCTCACGTGCCGCGTTGGGGAAACTGTAGATTCGACCACCCGTATAAGTTAGTGTTTTATACATATATACATTGTACTATACACATATGGGCACCTCTATACAGTTCTTCTCTATACTCCTCTTCCCTTCTTGAAAAAGGCACGCACAATGCTTATATACTTTAATTCCATTTGTTCACTTACTTCCCTGAAGATCTCTCCCAGTATTCGTGATTTATCTGCTTTGAACCAGGCGTTATTGCGTATTTATTTTTAAGTATTTGTAGTAAATGAATCTTCTTCTGCATTCATTGTTTACTTGATAGTATCAAATTGCAACGAATTGATCCAAATTTCTGGCATTAATTTTGATCCACTTTAGTATCAATTTGTTACTTTCAAGCAAAACTGTATACCTTCAATCTGAGAAAATAGAATTTGTTATAATCTTGCAATTTGCGTTCTTTGGAATAATTAAAACACTTTTGATTCGCTTTTTGTCTCAATTTGATATCTACAAAAAAACTGAGCTTGGAAACATTCAAAAATGTAAAAAAAAAAAATATATAAAATCTAATTTAGAAACTTCTTTATGAAGCTGAAACTAGCACCCAGTTAATTTTAGAAATTAAATTTTATAGTTAAATATTTTTTTTAACTAACATCAAATTCTTAAAAACAAGCTTTACCAGGGTTTTTACCCTTCGCAGTCAAGGCAAAAATTTTGAAAATGAGTTAAAATATCGAGAAGTTTCTAACAGACCAAGATTTGTGACATTGTATATACAAAGGTTTTTGGGGTCAATGATTACGAATCTAAAATCATATTTTAAAAATTCAAAATGGCGGATCCAATATGGCGACTATTTTTTCAAAAATTGGCAAAAATTAATTGGATTCAATTAAAACTTGTTACTTTTAGGGGTTTTTAGCACTATCAACTTAAAAGTATCAAATTGCAACGAATTGATGCCAAGAATGTGGATCAATTCAAAAACTGATCCAAATTTTTGGTATCAATTTGATCCACTTTAGCTATGAATTTGATACTTTCAAAAAAACTGTGAGGGATTTGCTATTTTGACCTTCTTTTAAAATCTAACAACAAATTTGCGGTCAGTGACTCTGAAAACTTCCAAGAAACAATTTTCAAAGGAATTTGTTATATTTAAAAAAATTTTGGCCTTCTTTTTGGATTTTACGTTTAAATTTTTTTAAATTTGACATTACATTCATATTCTGCGACTACAAAAGCCCCGAAAAACCTACTAGAAACAAATTTTTTAGAACTGTTAAATTTTTTAAAATATTTTTTTTTTTGTTTAAAATCAACGTATAATTTTGAAAAAGTAATTAATTAGTTTAATTTTGGAAATTAAATTTTAAAGTTAAACATTTTATTTTTTGTTAAAATCAACATAAAGTTTTGTAAAACTATAACTGGGTGCTGATATGTTGGCTCTGGGTGCCAGTTAATAATTTTACTTGAAAATTTCGAAAAGAATTGAATTTTATAAGAGCTGCGTTCACAATTTTGAATAAATGAATGAATTTAATTAGAAATTTTATTGAAAGAATTCAATAATACTTGAAATTTTTGATAAATTTCTTAACAGAATTTCAAGAATTTCCAATCAAATTTTTCAAAATGAATTCAATAATTCTTAAATTTTTTTTATTTTCTTGGCAAAATTTTAATTATTTTAAAATTCTTTGCATAAAATTAATTATTTTCAATGCAATTTTAATAAAATATCTGAATTCAGTTATTCTTAAATATTTTGATAAATTTCTTTGCACAATTTCTATTATTTTGAATTTTTTCGGATGAATTCGATTATTTTCAATAAAATCTTTCAGAAGAATTCAATTATTATTAAAAATTTTTATAAATTTTTTGTTAAAATTTCAATTATTTTTATTTTTTCACATGAATTCAATTATTTTCAATAAAATCTCTCAGAAGAATTCAATTATTCTTAAAATTTTTTTTAAAATAAAATTATTTTTAAAAACGTTGATAAATTTTTTCTGTAAAATTTCAATTATTTTTAATTTTTCCCATGAATTCAATTATTTTCAATAAAATTTATCAGAAGAATTCAATTATTCTTAAAATTTTTTAATAAATTTCTTGTTAAAATTTCAATTATTTTTAAATTCTTTGCAAATTTTCAAATAAAAATTTTAATAAAAAATCCTAATTTTAAAAACGTTGATAAATTTCTCTGTAAAATTTCAATTATTTTGAATTTTTCCCACGAATTTAATTATTTTCAATTTTTAAATACACATTTAATTAATTATTAAAAATATTGGATTTATAGAAGAATTTTAGTTGAAAACTATTAAAAAAAATTAAATTTTAGGAAAGTTACAAATAACAGTTTTTAGAAATAATTGAATTTTGAATAGGTTTCAAACTCAAATATTTGAAAATCTAAATTTTTCATACTTTTAATTAACAATTATGTTGAATTACTTTTTTTGAAAAATTTTAATTCCAATTCTGTTGAAATTATTCAAAGTTTCTAAAGTTCTAAAACAAAGTTCTCAAAGAACTTTGTCAAAAAATTATTAAAAATCTAATAATTTTTGGAGTGAATCAAAATATTCTTTAGGTTTAGGGAAAAAATCAGAATTTTGTCTGGAAATCAGGAAAAAGTCAGGGAAAAATAAAATAAAATTTTCGTGCGGCAAATTATATATAAAACAAAATAATTTCAAGTATTTTCTACAAAATAATAGATTTGCTCTTTCCAGTGGATTGTAAAATTTGCAAAATAAGTGAAATTCAATGCACAAGTTTTATTACACTGGAAATTAAATTAATGCAGCGTGGATAACGCAGAGAAACTTTATTCATTTAAAACAGTTCACTTTGATTTGGAAATTTTATAATGTTCAGGGAAAAGTTTATTCTGTAAAGTATTGATAAATTGTTTGCAATTTTGTAGTTTGTATCATTATCTAACAAGAAATTATTTTTTTAAAAAATTTTATTTATTATTATTATAAAGAATAAGAAGTTTAAGTTCAGTGGAAAGTATTAATTTTATCTGAATCTCTCTAAAAATGAATTAGTAAAAATGTTTACTAATTTAAATTAGTGACTGATTTTTTGCTCTTGAATTAGTAAATTTTACTACACTATAAAGTGAAAAGTACTAATTTAGTACCAATTTTAGTACTAAATCGTAATTTGGTTCTATTTTCATACCGAAATCAGCTCTAATTTAGAAACTTTTTTTTTATAGATAATGATTAGTCATTTCTACTAATTTATTAGTAAATTTTTACTAAAGAATAGTAATTTCTACTAATTTATTAGTAAAATTTACTAATTCATAAGCAAAAAGTGAGTCATTAATTCAAATTAGTAAACATTTTTACTAATTAAAATTTAGAGAGATTATTTCTATTTTTTAAAATAATTTTATATTTTTTTTAGAGCGATTACCGTACATTTTCTCGAATCCATTTTCCCGAACCTAAATTTAAGCCTAAAATTGAAGTCTACAGTTTGTTTTGTATACATTTTTGCCACTATATTGGATCCTTTGAACAAAGAGTATCCACGTGCATGAACAATGCAACCGGGCTTCATTTTTTTTTTAGGACAGAAATCCTAAAATTATGAGAGAGATTATAAAAAGTGAGATTGTAGTGAAAAAAAGACCGCAATTATAAAGTAAATTTACTGCTTTTTGAGATGAATTTAAAATACAAAATCTCCCTTATTTTAAAATAAATACACACTATGGATCAATAGGTTTTTTATTCTTTTAAATTATTGTCACCAAAAACGTGAGAATCTTAAAAAAAAACCAATAATAAGTATAAATTTACTGCTTCTTAAGATGAAGTTTAACTGCAGAATGTCCCTTATTTTAAAATCAATACAGATTATACGTGAGTTGGAAAAAGAGGAGTGCCTTTTGTCTCCTTTTTTCTCGTAAAAAACTCGTGTCTCGACCTACAGGCATGTTCTTGTTTACTGACCCTCTTTCTTCTCTACAAACTTTTTCTCGTATTTTTTCTTTCGCCTTTTGTTACTAAACTAGTAGGAATTCCTTTTTTGGTTTTTCGACGATTACATTACTTTTGGTGCAATGTTGTGCTAATTTTTCACTCTCCTTCGTCCACAGGGAATATTCTTTTCTTTTCCTTCCCTGAAACTATTGAAAACACCATATAAATAATTAAAATTTACCCTTTTTGATAAAAATTTATAAGGGGACAAAAAAGAAGTTGAAATTGTAGAGCAGAGCGAAAATGAATATACAACAAAAAACTCTCTTCGATTAATGTGTTCAGATAATAAAAAAATGTTGCCGAGAATGCAACTTCTAATTAAATCTTTATTCGAGAGACTTCTTTAATGAAAGGCACCATAAAATATTCTTTCAAAGTTTATAAAATGTTTTGGCATAATTTATAAATGTAAAAATTGATCTTGTTTTCATTCAAATCATTACACTGTTGTTCAAGGATAAGGGGGTAATTAAAAAATTGATAAAAATCGATAATAAATTTCATTGAGAAAAATTTTTTTTAATTAATTTCCTTTTTTCTGTTTCAGGTGAGTTCAATTGATTATTATTTCGAATATGATCCGAGAAAAAAGTAAGTTTTTTGTGATTACATTAACATTCTACAATTATAACTGACTGCAAATCTGTTAAATTAAAAAAAATTTTTTTCGTCGCCATTTTGGATCCACCATTTTGAATTTTTAATTTGACATCAGATTCGAATTGAACGACCCAGAAAACCTATAAGAAACAATTTTCTAATGAAGCTGAACATAAACTGTGAAATTACCGCGAATTCTAATACAAACTTTCAATTTTTCCTATTTCTGACAATAATTTATTTTAAATAACTTAATTCTATTGGAGAACTGCCATAAAGTTATTACTTATAAATCATTTATTGAAATTTTTTCTTTGGAAATTTTTAATTTCAATTCTGTTGAAATTAGTTTCGATTTTTTAAATTTTAACGCAGTTCTTTAAAAGAATTCAACTATCTTAATAAATATTAAAATTCTTTCCAGAAATTCGATTAGATTCAAAATTTTTTTAAAAATTCTAATCAAGATTTTTATTATTTTTATAAATGGCAAATTTCTTCACAGAAATTCAATTATTTTTTAGGAATTTTTATAAAATTCATTTGTAAAATTCAATTATTTTTATAAATATGAATATTCATCACAAGAATTCAATTATTTTCTAAATTAATAAAATTTTCGCAGAAATTCAATTATTTTCAGGAATTTTAAGAAAATCCCTTGCAAAATTCAATTATTTTCAAAAATACAATTCAAAAAAATAAAAATTTCACAGGAATTCAATTATTTAAAATAGAATTTTCATAAATTTTTTCTTAAAAATCGAATGTTTTAAAATTTGTCATTAAATTTTTCCCAGTAATTCAATTATTTTCATAAATTTTGATAAAATGCTTTATAAATTTTAAAAATTATAATAAAATTGATCATAAAATAAAATTATTTTCTTAAAATAATAACATTCTTCCTAGAAATACAATTATTGTCAAAAATGTTTGTAAAAATCTTAGAAACAATTCAATTTTTTTCGTAAAAAATAAAATTCTTCCCAAGAATTCAATTCTTTTCAAAAATAAAATTTTTCACAGTAATTCGATTATTTAAAAAATAATTTAATAAAATTCTTCGTCAGTTTTCAATTATTTTTCAATTTTTTAATAAAATTTCTCGATAAAATTTAATTATTTTCAAAAAAAATTTTTAAATTTTGAGAAATTCAATTATTTCAAAAATTTGAATAAAATTCTTCACAAGAAATTACGTATTTTCATAAATAATAATATTTGTCTCCGGTATTCAATTATTTTCTTCACAATTAAAACTCACAATTAAATTACAGGAATTTAATTCTTTAACAAAATTTTTCCTTATTCAATAATTTTAATAAAATTTCAAAAAATTGAATTATTTAAAAACAATTTCAACAAAGTTCTACACGAATATTCAATTATATTCTAAAATAATGAAAATTTCACAGGAATTCAATTATTAAAAATAGAATTTGCATAAATTAAAAAAAAATCAATTGTTTGAAATTTTTTTATAGAATTCCTCACAATAATTCTATTATTTTCATAAATAATAAAACTCAATGCAAAATTTAAATTATTTTTTATAAAATTTTAATCGAATTCCTCGAAAAAATGTAATTATTTTGAAAAAAAGCAAATTTTGCAAAATAATTGAATTTCGAAAAATGTTTCAAATTAATTAAATTTCTGTGAAGAATTTTATTAAAATTATATTTAAAATAATTGAATTTATCAAACGTTTTTTTATTATTTATGAAAATAAGTGAATTCTATCAAAGAATATTATTACTTATTTAAATAAATTGAATTCTTACAAATTTTTTAAAAAGTTTATTGAAAACAATTCAATTCTTATATAGAATTTTATTACTATTTTTGAAAATAATTGAATCCCTGCGAAGAGTTGCATTAAAATTTTCGAAAATAATTGAATTCCTAAGAAGAATTTTATAAAAATTCTTTTAAATAATTTTAAAATAATTTTATTAAAATCATATTAAAAATAATTGAATTTTTCTAAAGAGTTTTATGATTTACGAAAATAATTAAATTCTCGCCACAAAAGTTTTATAAAAATCTTTTTAATTAATTGATTTTTCTCAAAAAAATTTAATAAAAATTGTATTTTAAATGATTCCATTTAAAAATTTTATTATTTATAAAAATAGTAATTAAAGATTTGAGAAGATTTTAATCAAATTCCTCGAAAAATGTAATTATTCTTAAAAATCTAATTAAAATTCGTCGAAAGAATTCAATTTATTTAAAAATTTGTCGATAAAATTCTGTATAAGAATTAAATTTTAAGAAACGTTCAATTATTCAATAAATTATCTATGTTTGCATTTAAATAATTAAATTCTTGTAGAATTTTCTAATAGAAATCGATTGAAAAATTAATTTCAGTTAAAGTTTTAGATAATTTTGAAAATCTTAGTTCCCATGGAAAATAATAATAATTAAATATTAATTTACATTTATTTTATTCAGTGAATCAGAATTTTATGTTCAGGGAAAAAGTAAAAATTTTGTCTGAAAATCAGGGAAAAGTCTTAAAAAAAACAAAATTAAATTTTTGTCACAACCCTGATGGTGAAAATGATAATTTATGTTGATTTTGAAATAGAGATAATTTTATTTTATCTATAATAAAATTTTTCAATAATAATTAATTTTATAAAGGTTAACATATAACTACATTAAAGTCTCGCTTCTATAAGGAGAGAAAAATAGATAACGTATGTTTTGCTCGGTAAATTGTTTCCAATCAGTAGAGTCATAATGTTAAAATATAAAGGCGAGCTATAAATTTCTCAGTCAGTGCTATATTAGAGGTTTTTGCATTGGAGCATATCGATGAATGTGTCTGGCACGCGAATCTCCGTACAAAGATTTGACGTTCTATTACAATCTGAATCAGTCTTGTTCGAATAATATGTGTTTAAAGATATGCCGTGTATCACAAATTTTATATTCAAGCATATACTCCAAGTGACCTGCTTCTTGAAACACGATAGAAAACAATCTTTACGGAATTTAAACTCTATGCACAATAATAAAATTTTACTGTTTTTCTATATTCAAAAATCAACTTTTTTTTAAAAAAAATTCCTTTGAATTTTAATTTAAAATTTGTTTATAAACTTTTTTACTTTTGTACAAAAGTTTAAGACTTGTTATTATGGTCATTATACGCTATATATGGCTCAGCTGGTCAATAAAGTGACCATTATTGCCCTAGGTAATAATCAATACTTTATTGACCTGCGAACGGTGAATATGGATCAGCTGGTCAATAAAGTGTTTATTATTGACCTAGGGTAATAATGCATAATTTATTGACCTGCGAGCGGTCAATAAAGTACTCATTATTGCCCTAGGGTAATAATGGACACTTTATTGACCGCTAGGTTATAACGCACACTTTATGGACTATTTATTATTACAAAATTCAATAATTCAATTACTTTTAATTTTAAATTCTTCAAAAAATACGATTTTATTAAAAAATAATTTCTAAACGTAGAAAAAAAACTTTTTAAATAAACAATTTATTTTAATTAAATTTGATAAAGTTTCCAAATAAAATTGACAGTATAATTTAATGGTTAAAAAAATTTACGAGAATTCAACTATCTTCAAAGCATTTTAATTACAATTTTTTTAAAGACGAATTTTTTAAAAATTTTCAAATTAAATTACATAACTTGAATAATTAAATAAATGAATAATTATTTTTTTACATGAATTTGAATTACAATATTATTAAATGATTACTACGTGTAAACTTTTTTTAAATTTAACAATTTCTAAAAATTACAATAATTCTGTAATTCTTTCAAAATTTAATTATATTTTTATTGCAGTTCTTAATTAAAATTATTCAAAAACTTTATTTTAATCAATTTTTAAGAAAAAAGTACAGTAAACTTCATAATTAAACACTTGTATAACATTTAATTATGAACTAAATTTTTCATTGAAATTCAATTCTAAATCAATTTTTATTAGCAAGATCTACGAAAATTTAATTATTTAAATAGAAAAATAAATAATTTATTGAATAATTGAATATTTCTTAAAATTGACTTCTTATAAAGAACTTTATCAAATTTTTTTTAAATAATTCAATTTCTTTGAAGAATTTTAATAAAATTTTCAAGAATAATAACATTTTTCGCTTAATTAATTTAAAATTGTATAAAAAAATAATTGAAATCCGGCCATGAGTTTTATTATTTATGAAAATAATTGAATTCTTGCAATGATTATTAAAAATTTTTAAATAAATGAATTCCTGAGAAGAATTTTATATTTATAAAAATAATTGAATCCTTGGAAAGAATTTTGTAAAAATCTTTTTAAAAATTTTAAAAATTATAAAATTTTTATTTAAAATAATTTTAAATTCTTTGGGGAAATTTTATTGAATTAGCAAATAATTGAATTTCGAAAAATGTTTGAAATTAATTAAATTTCAGCGAAGAATTTTATTGAAATTCTATTTATAATAATTGAATTTATCAAACGTTTTTTATTATTTCTGAAAATAATTGAATTCTAGCTAAGAATTTGAATATTTATTTAAATAATTTAATTATTACACATTTTTTTTTGACGAATTTGATAAAAATTTTATTGAAAACAATTCAATTCTTATGTAGAATTTTATTATAATTTTTGAAAATAATTGAATTTCTCCAAAGAGTTGCATTAAAATTTTCAAAAATAGGTAATTCAATTCTTATATAGAATTTTATAAAAATTGTTTTGAATAATTTATTTTTTCGAAAAAATTCAATGAAAATTGAATTTTTAATAATTGAATTCCTGTGAAAATTTTATTATTTATCAAAAATATGTGAAAGTTAGCAAAGAATTTTATTAAAATTTTTTTAAGTAATTGAATTCTTTCGACGAATTTTAATAAAAGTTTTAAGAATAATTACACTTTTCGAGGAATTCTATTAAAATTGAATTAAAAAATAATTGAAATTCGGCATTGAGTTTCATTATTTATGAAAATAATTGAATTCTTACAACGATTTTTATAAAAATTTATAAAAATAATTGAATTCTGGCAACGATTATTATTAAAATTTTAAAAAATAATTGAATTCCTGAAAAGAATTTTATTTGCGAAAATAATTGAATCCTTGAAAAATTTTATTATTTAAGAAAATAATTGAATTTCCTTTAAAAATTTTATTATTTATGAAAATAATAATTGAAGATTTGCGAAGATTTTAATAAAATTTTCAAAAATAATTGAAGCCTGGGTAAAGTGATCATAATACGCCCGAGTTGCATAATAATTATTATTGATTCAAAAAAAAAAAAAAAAAAAATGGCTGACAAATCAAAGATTGATTAGCATAATGGTACAATATTCTTCTGCATGGTTGAACGATTTTCTTGAATAACGAGAATTTGGAGCAATGTAGTGAGTATTTATGAGGCGAACAGTAACTAGAACGATTCGTATAGTTGCTTGAGTTATGACAGGCATTATCCAAGGTGTCGCAATGTGCCTCTTGTTCTCAAGCTCATACCCATCTGGTATAACATTGGGAGTTACATGAAATATACGAACAGTATATTGCACTTTCCACGATCACTGTAGGTTCTCTAGGAAATATATAGTGCAAGCGCATATACAGAACCGCAAATCTACTTCCTCAATTTACACGCCAATTCCAGTCAATTTTCTTGGATTAAAAAACATTTTTTTTTATTATAGCGCAAAAGAAAATTTTTCTTATTTACAACACTTTTAACAGTAAACACTGTTTATTTACTTTTTGCCCCTTTTTTATAAAACTAATCGCAGGATTTCAATTATTTTCATAAATTATAAAATTTCAAAAAATTTTAATTATTTTCATAAATAATAAAATTTGCAAAGGAATTCGATTATTTTCATAAATAATAAAATTTTCAAAAAAATTTCAATTATTTTCATAAATAATAAAATTTTCAAAAAAATTTTAATTATTTTCATAAATAATAAAATTTGCAAAGGAATTCGATTATTTCATAAATAATAAAATTTTCAAAAAAATTCAATTATTTTCATAAATAATAAAATTTTCAAAAAAATTTCAATTATTTTCATAAATAATAAAATTTTCAAAGAAATTTCAATTATATTTAAAAGATTAAAGACATTTTTTCGTAAGAATTCAATTATTTTTCCTGATAATGAAAATCTTTGCTGAAATTCAAATATTTTCAATATCTACTACCTTAATAAAATTTCCCGTAAGAATTCTATTATTTAAAAGAATTTTAACAAAATACTTTGGAAACATTCAATTATTTTCATGAATAATAAAATTTTAACAGGAATTCAATTATTTAAAACAGAATTTTTCTAATATTTTTCGAAAAAAATCAATTACTTAAATAGATTTTTATAAAATTCTTCTCAAGAATTCAATTATTTTTATAAATAATAAAATTTTCAAAGAAATTTTAATTATTTTCATAAATAATAAAATTCAAAAAAAAAATTCAATTATTTTCATAAATAATAAAATTTTCAAAGAAATTCAATTATTTTCATAAATAATAAAATTTCCAAACAAATTTCAATTATTTTCATAAATAATAAAATTTCCAAACAAATTTCAATTATTTTCATAAATAATAGAATTTTCAAATAAATTTTAATTATTTTCATAAATAATAAAATTTTCAAAGAATTTTTAATTATTTTCAAAAATTTAAAGAAATTTTTTCTTAAGAATTCAATTATTTTTTCCAATTAATGAAAATCTTTGCTAAAATTCAATTATTTTGAATATCTACTACTTTAATTAATAAAATTTCTTAAAATAATTCAATTATTTAAAAAAAATTTTATAAAATTCTTCGCAAAAATTCAATTATTTTTAGAAATTGTAATAATAATCGTTTGCAAGAATTCAATTATTTTAAAAAGAAATAAAATTCTTTCGAAAAATTCAATCATGTTCCAAATTTTTAAAAATTCTCGTCAAAATTTCAATTATCTTTGTAAATAAAAAAATTCATTTCCAAAATTCAATTATTTTTGAAAAAAAAAAACAAATTTTTACGCCAGAATTCAATAATTTTTAATACCATTTTTTATTAAATTCCTGAAAAGAATTGAATTATTCTCACAAATTTTAATAAAATTTTTCAATATAATTCAATTATTTTCAAAAATATTTAAAAAAATTTTTAAGCCAGAAATCAATTCTTTTAATAAATAATAAAATTCCTCAAAAGAAAATGTTAATAATATTTTTTTTAATAATTCCATTATTTTCTATACAAATGTAATTTCAATTCCTTGAAAATTCTTCGAAACAATTGAATTTTTTCGCAAGAATTTAATTATTCTCACAAATTTTAATAAAATTCTTGAATAGAATTCAATTATTTTCTACGCAAACATTTAATTATTTTCATAAATAAGAAAATTTACACAGGAATTCAATTATTTTGAATTCATTTTTAATTACATTTCTTGAATGAATTTAATTATTAATTATCAAAAAGTTTAATGCAATTCTTCGGAAAATTCAATTATTTTAAAAAATGT
This sequence comes from Leptopilina syphax, assembly GCA_032872505.1. Taxonomy (NCBI): domain Eukaryota; kingdom Metazoa; phylum Arthropoda; class Insecta; order Hymenoptera; family Figitidae; genus Leptopilina; species Leptopilina syphax. Next base: position 40,111,036 of record CM065471.1, read on the forward strand.
TGATAAATTTCTTTATAAGAATTCAAATTTAAGAAGTATTCGCAATTATTCAATAAATTTATTTTTGTATTCAAATAATTGAATTCTCGTTGAAATTTCTAATAAGAATTGATTTAGAATTGAATAAAATAAAATGATTAAAGTTTTGAATTATTTTGTTTATAAATTTCAAGAAAAAAATGATTGAATTTTGAATGAATGACTTTTGTAATTTTTAGAAATAGTTAAATTTCAAAAATGCGTTACATTGAAATCTTTTGAAATATTTTAATTTCTGTTGACAAAATAAATAGGTATTTAAATATTGATTTCAAAGAATTATTTTTTTTCTTTGAATGTAATTAAGAAATTATAAAAAAAATTGAGTCAAGTTTAATTTTTCGATAGCTACATTTTTACTACTATTTTTTTCTTTTTTTAAGCTACTTTTTGCTACTTTTTTAAAATGAATTTTAGAGTACGAAGCCTGCATACAGCAAGAGAAGTTAAATCAATACAAAGAGTCATACATTTAATGTCGCATTTAATGCATCCAGTTTGGAAAAAAATGTACCTATAGAAAGTAAAATTTTGTTATTTATTTTTAAGAAATAAAATAAGAACACGATTGTTGGCATTTGCGCCATGAGAAAGAAGCGCTTTTATAAAGCATAAAGGTAGAAAATGCGCACTCGAATTATAGCAAGCGTGACGACTATACACCATACATAGTGATTGCGTCTTTCTCTGCGGTAGTACATTCTCGTAAATGTTTCGTGAATAACTCTAATTTTCATGACTGGCATTAAACTCTATACTATCTTCTTTAAACCGACAAAAGTCTAATTGTTTCGTAATTTCAATTATTATTCAAAATTGACTTAAAAAAAAAATATGTGAATTTTCAAGAGAAAAATTTATTATTAACCATTATTTTATAGATTATAGACTCTAAATCTGAATCAGTGATGCAAACAGACGTTTTAATTGCTTGGTTCAAATAAAATTTAATGCAACTTAAAAAATTTATTTGAAGCAAATAAACTTTTTATTGTATCGAATAAAAAATGTTATGCATGTTTTTGATTAAAAGATTAAAACATAATTTTTTCAGAGTATTTGAATGGCCCTGACATTCTCAGCAGAAAGTAAATAACAATTTTAGGAAATAATTTAGTAAACAGACTGCGAACAACTATAAAATAAAATAAACGTGTTCAAGAAGAATAAATAAAATTCTCCCCCTTCCTATTTAATATATGTATCTTAATTTTTAATATTATTTTCAAACAATAAAAATGGATTATTGATTATAATATAATGGTATCTATACATCCAAATTATACCCACTCAATGTGAATTGTTTCTTTTATGATGCAAATTGTATATTTTATTTTTCTCCCCACATTTTTTCAACTTTTTAAATGGAGGGGATACACGCAATTCCTCAGCAAAAAGGTAATTAACGCAGGAAACTTAGGTTCCTTTCACTATTGAACGTCACATGAGGAAAAAAAATCGAATCAGGAACAAAAACACTTAAATCAAATTCTTAACATTTTCTTACTTTTACAATTATTTTTCTTAAATTTTCTCTAATTTAACAAAATCAGACTTCGAACTCGATAACACAGGCACACAAAAAAAAAAAAGTGTCGTGGCCGAGACACTACAGTAGTATATTCCCATGTATTTTTGGCCGCTGAATCCGAATCTGAAGTCCGAATGCTCAAATTGTTCTTTTTTTTTGAGTTATACTCAAAAAACGATTCAAAACACGAATTTGAACCAAAAAAATTAAAATTTTTTTTGTGACATGACAATAGCATATTTCCATGTATTTTTTCCCGCTGAATCCGGATTCGAAGTCAGAATGGACAGATGTGCTCAAAATTTTGAGCTAAACTCAAAAAAACTACTCAAAAAACCGAATTAAAATGACGAAAATGAAAAATTTTTTCTGTGACACTGCAAAAGTATATTCCTATGTATTTTTTCATACTGAATCCGAATTCGAAGTCAAAATTGACAGATTTGCTCAAAATTTTGAGATACACTCAAAAAACCACTCAAAAAAGACTCAAAAAACCGAATTAAGATGAAAAAAATTTTTTATGACACTACACTACTATATTCCCATGTACTTTTTCCCGCTGAATCCGAATTCGCAGTCAGAATTGACAGATTTGCTCAAAATTTTGAGATAAGCTCAAAGAACTGATAAAAAAAGCGATTTTAAATAAAGAAATGGAAATTTTTTGCCATGACACTACATTACAGTATTTCCATATCGGATCTCGCATTTAAAGTCAGAATTGACAGATTTATGACTGATTTGCTCAAAATTTTGAGATATACTCAAAAAACTGATAAAAATGTAATTTAATATGAATAAAGGAAATTTTTTGCTATGACACTACACTAGTGTATTCCCATGTATTTTTTCACTGTGATTCCAAAGTCAGAATTTTCAAAGTGGCTCAAAATTTTGGATTTCATTAAAAGTGCTCAAAAACATCCATGCTTGTACCTGTAACCAGGGTTTGAGTTCTAAAAAATTTTATGTCATTCTGATAATTCTAACTTTGAATTTGTATTCAGCGTATATAAAATTCATGAGAATACACTACCGAATACCGAAAAAATGAACTCTTTTGCATTAAATTAAATTTTGAGCATTTTTGGATTTAACTTAAAATTTTGAGCCAATTTAATAATTTTAACTTTGAATTTAGAAGCAGATGTAAAAACATGAGATTATACTAATGTAGTGTACTAGCAAGAAAAGTAGAGTTTCTTGACTTTAATTTTTGTAACTTAACAGATTTTCTTGTGTGTCTCAAAATTTTGAGCCATTAGAATAATTCTGACTTCAAATGCGAGATCCGAGTGTAAAAATATATGGAAATACTGTAATGTAGTGTCATAGCAAAAAATTGCCATTTCTTCATTTTAAATCGCTTTTTTTATCAGTTCTTTAAGCAAATCTGTCAATTCTGACTGCGAATTCGGATTCAGCGGGAAAAAGTACATGGGAATATAGTAGTGTAGTGTCATAAAAAAATTTTTTCATCTTAATTCGGATTTTTGAGTCTTTTTTTGAGTGGTTTTTTGGGTTTATCTCAAAATTTTGAGCAAATCTGTCAATTTTGACTTCGAATTCGGATTCAGCATGAAAAAATACATAGGAATATACTTTTGCAGTGTCACAGAAAAAATTTTTCATTTTCGTCATTTTAATTCGGTTTTTTGAGTCGTTTTTTGAGTTTAGCTCAAAATTTTGAGCACATCTGTCAATTCTGACTTCGAATCCGGATTCAGCGGGAAAAAAATACATGGAAATATGCTATTGTCATGTCACAAAAAAAATTTTTAATTTTTTTGGTTCAAATTCGTGTTTTGAGTCGTTTTTTGAGTATAACTCAAAAAAAAGAACCAATTTGAGCATTCGGACTTCAGATTCGGATTCAGCGGCCAAAAATACATGGGAATATACTACTGTAGTGTCTCGGCCACGACACTTTTTTTTTTTTGTGTGCCTGTGTAATTAATTTTAAAAAAGTAGCAAAAAGTGGCTTAAAGACTGAAAAAAGTAATAAAAAAGTACCTATCGAAAAATTAAATTAAAATTATATTTAAAACAATTGAATTATTATAAAGAATTTCATTAAAATTTTCTTAAATAATTGAATTCTTTCAAAGAATGATATTAATCATGGAAATCATTGAATTCCTATATAATTTTTAATATTTATGAAAATAATTAAATGTTTGCTTGGAAAATAATTGAATTATTTTAAAGAACTTTATTAAAATTTGTGAAAATAATTAAATTCTTTCAAGTAATTTTATAATTTATGAATATAAATGAAATCTAGCCACAAAAAAAATTTGTTAATATCTTCGAAAATAATTGAATTGTAGCAGACAATTGTATTAAAATTTTTTAGAATAATTCAATTCTTTCGAGGAATTGAAAAAAAATTGAATTGTGTCAAATAATTTAATCAAAGTTTTTGGAAAAAATTGAATTGTTTCGAAGTATTTTCAAGGAATTAAAATTACATTTTTATGGAAATTAATTGAATTATTTAAAAAATGTTATTAATTTTTGACAATTATTGAATTACATTGAAGAATTTTATTAAAATTTGTGAGAATAATTGAATTCATTCCAAGAATTTAATAAAAATTGTATTGAAAATTATACAATTCTGGCGTAAAAGTTTTGTTAATATTTTTGAAAATAATTGAATTTCGAAAAAGAATTTTTTTATTTACAAAGATAATATAAATTTTGACGAGAATTTTTAAAAAAAATTTTAACATAATTGAATTTTTTGGAAGAATATTATTTCTTTTGAAAATAATTGAATTCTTGCAAGGATTATTATTAAAATTTTTTAAAAAAATTGAATTCTTGAAAAGAATTTTATTAAAGTAGTAGATATTCAAAATAATTGAATTTTAGCAAAGAAGATATTCAAAATAATTGAATTTTAGCAAAAATTTTCATTTTTTTGAAAAATAATTGAATTCTTAAGAAAAAAATTTCTTTAAATTTTTGAAAATAATTGAAATTGTTTTGGAAATTTTATTATTTATAAAAATAATTGAATTTCTGCGAAGATTTTTATTAGAATCATATTAAAAATAATTGAATTTACCTAAAGAGTTTTATTATTTACGAAATTATTTAAATTCCCGTCAAAAGTTTTATAAAAATCTTTTTAACTAATTAATTTTTCTCGAAAAAATTTAATGAAAATTGTATTTTAAATGATTGAATTCCTTTAAAAATTTTATTATCTATGAAAATAATAATTGAATATTTGCCAAGATTTTAATAAATTGTTCAAAAATAATTGAAATCCTGCGACGAGTTTTATTATTTCTGAAAATAATTGAATTCTTGCAAAGAATTTTACTAAAATTTTTTTAAATAATTGAATTCTTTTTTGAAATTTTATTTAAAAAGTAGATATTGAAAATAATTGAATTTCAGCCAAGATTTTCATTATTTGGGAAAATAATTAAATTCTTGTGAGAAATTTTCTGAAATTTTTTGAAAATAATTTAATTCATAAGTGAAATTTTATTTAAATAGTAGAGGTTGAAAGTAATTGAATTTTATTAAAGATTTTCATTATTTGGTTTTGGAGAAAATAATTGAATCTCATTAAAGATTTTCATTATTTGAAAAAATAATTGAATTCTTACAAAAAATTTTCTTAAAATTTTTGAAAATAATTTAATCGTTTCGAAGAAATTTATATTTAATTTAATTTCATTTTTATTTGATTTATATTTAATTTAATTTAATTTTTATTTAATTTATATTTAATTGAACCAAATAATATTTATTCGAGTCAATTAAATGGTATTTGCTTCAAATACTTGAAATTATTGGTTCAAATACTGAAATTATTGATTCATATACCATTTAATTGACTTCAATAAATATTATTTGATTCAAATAAATATTTAATTGATAATAGTCAAGTAATCAGTTATTTGAATCAAATAAATTTTTTTTCCAGTGTAGAATTAATCTTACTTGGATTTTTTTTCGATAAATATTAACAGCTTCTTGTTTTAGAAGAAACTGTTTGTTAACTATAATAATAAATTAATTATTCCAAAGGCAGTATAATAAACTTGTTCTGAATAAAAAATAGGATATAATTTTCGTTGTTCGTACAGTGCGACTTTTTTGTGTTTTTTGTATCGCGAAACTTTTTCTTTTCTGAGTGCTTCTTGGTGTTTTCTTCTTTTTTTTCTTTTCTTCTTTCCTATACGGATAATTCAAGGGTGAATTTCCCCTTGAGAATCGTATTTCGATCCCCAATTTTTCCCGCTTGGGGAATTTAGTAACTCGATAAACCAGCAGAGAGCGCGATTGAAGTTACGGTGTGTGCAGCGTTTCATATTGAAAAGCGAACACACTACAGTTAAAGTTGCTCAGTACACTTTCAGACGGTGAGGCGCGAGTTTAGTGTTTTGTTTTGATTCCCAAAAAAAATAATATCCTTTCGTTTTTTCTTGATCATTAATTAGAAAAAAAAAAAAAAAAATAGTGACCAAATAGTGAAATATCGAAAAGTGTTCGTTTTTTCAAAAATAAAGTGATTTTGTTGTCTGTGGATTATAAAACATCTTCTTTTCTTCTTTTTTCAAAAATCTGTTGTAGGGGTTTGTATTTTTTATATCAATAACATTGGAGTATTTTTAAGAGTCCTGTGAACCAAAAAGTGACAAACTTTTCCTCTTCTTTACTAAAAAGTAAACTTTAAAAATTTTGCAAAAAAAAAATACAAGATCGAATTTTTGGAATAAATTTCAGGCCCACATGTACCTTAATTTAAAGATTGACCTCACAGCGAATGTTGAACTAAACTCGACAGCTGGTTGGTGAAAAAAAAAGAAAAAAAAAATGAAAAATTCGTGTACTTGAAACTGAAAGATACCATGATAATTGAATCTTTAAAGATTTCTCAACCTTTACTTAAAACATCGAACTCTGCACCATGATTATCGTAATTGGTTCGCTTGCTCAAGCTTTACGACCCACTCTCCTACATTTAAACTTTTTCTTTTTTGTCATTCTGCATTAAGATAATTATATCAATTCCCTTCATATGGATGCATTTCTTCAATCACTTTCTTTCTCGTTTAATGCTTATAATTTATATTACAATCTACACCTTTCTGGTTTGGATTTTAAAAAAAAGGAAAAAAATCTTTTTTCACAGATGAATAACGTTGAAAAAAAGTTGCCCGAGATATAAATCAAGAAGAAAATCTCATTGGCACTGTGTTGTCATGCTTTTTGAAAGGTTGTCAATATCGATAGATGTTGGTCTCTTCGACGACGCATCATTGATAGTTGCGGGTGATAACGTTCAGTGCCCGTTGATACGTTGACAAATTAGTTCTTCGACAAATGATGATACACGACAGTATAAATTACTGATGATAATTATAAAAAATGGCAGAATCGTATTTTTCAATTAAAAACTATTTTCATTAATAACTTTTTTTTATGAATAGCTGAATAACTATGAGGCTGAAGTCGACAACATTTTTGAAAACGAATAAACGCAAAAATATTGGGATGATTAATTTTCTTTTAGCTTTAAATTCATGTTATTTTTTTGCAATTGTCTTTTAAGTAACAATTATTAAGTAATAATTTCTTAAAAATTAAAGGAAAGTTAATTTCTTAAAAACTTGCGAGCATGTAAATTAGATAAGAATTTAACTTAAAAAAAAAAAATTCTTTTTGATTTTTCGTTTTTAAAAACTTTGCGAACTTCAGCCTTATCTGAAACTAGTACCCGTTTAATATTTGAAAATTTTATTTGGTTTTAACTAAAAATTAAAACTTAACTTTAGATTTTGAATTTAAAAATTAAGTAAATGTTGATAACAGCGTAACTTTCATCTTCTTTTTGTAACAAAAAACTATTTGTTTCTGCTTTTAAAACAATTATCAAGACTCAAAGTTATCAAGTTTCGGAAACTTTTCCTACTTTTTTCCACTATTTTCAAAAAATGCGACTTTTCTTCGTCTGCTTTTCAAAATTTCCGACATTATCGATTTTCCTCTCAAATATTGCAACGAAATAAAAAAATTTTTAGTATAAAAGTAAACTTTTTCGAATTTTACATTTTGAAAAGTATAACTATTATAGAAAAATCGTTCAAAAATTATTTTTTAATAATTTTAGGTACTAATTAAATTTTCGAAATATACAATTAAAAAGATAGGAATAATTTACAACTTTTGATAATCAACAAGAATTTTGTAATTGCAAATTTTGAGAATAATTGAACTCACCAAAAATTTTAATGAAAACTATTCAAGTGTAAATTTAGTAATGAAAATTAATAAAAATTAGCTTCTAAAAATTATGTTAAAATATACAAAAAGATAATATTAAAATTTTTAAGAATTATTTTCAACATTTTGGAGAAAACAATTATGTTCAAAAATTTTTAATTAAAATTCTCCAAAAAATTAATTAGTTTTGTTTTAAAACAATACAAAAAATTCTTTTTAAGAATTTCAATTATTTTCGTCAGAAGATTTTTTTTATTCTCAAAATTTTTGATAAAATTCTTTCCAAGAATGTAATTATTTTTCCAAAATTATTATTTTTGAAATAATGAAATAATTAAAATAATGAAAATAAAATTAGATAATTAAAATAATTTGAACTTGTTATTTTTACAATAAACAAAATTTTTCTCAGAAATTCAATTATTTAAAAAAAAGGTAATAAAATTCCCTTGAAAGAATTCAACTATTATCATAAAAAAAACATGGCAGGGTTTCAGTTATTTTTTATACAATTTTAAATGAATTTCTCGAAAAATGCAATTATTTTTAAAGATTTTATTAAAATTCTGTAAAAGAATTTAATTATTTTTAAAGATTTAATGAAACTCTTGGCTAAAATTCAATTATTTTGAAAAATTTTTTTCAGATCCTTTATGAGAATTGAAATATTTTGAATAAAATTTTTATTAAATTTTTTAAAAAAAGCTTGAATTATTTGCATAATTTATCAAGTCTTTCACAGAAATTTTATGATTTTGAAAACTTTCAATAAAATTCTTTATTAAAAGAAACTAAATTAAATAAGTTTGATAAAAATTTAATTATTTTCATAAATAATTAAATTCTTAGCATCGATTTCAATTATTTTTTATGCAATTTATGAATTTCTCGAAAAAATGACATTATTTTTCAAAATTTAATTAAAATTCTTTGAAAGAATTCAATTATTTTTAAAAGTTTTGATAAAATACTTTAGAAGAATTCAATTATTTTTAAAAATTTTAATTAAATTCTTTATGAGAATTGAAATATTTTCAATAAAATTTTTATGAAATTTAAAAAAAACAACTTGAATTATTTGCATAATTTACCAAGATTTTCACAGAAATTTAATTATTTTAAAGAATTTTAATAAAATTCTTCGCAGAAATTTTATTATTTTGAAAAATTTCAATTAAATTCTTTATTAAAAGAAATTAAATTAAAGAAGTTTGAAAAAAATTTAATTATTTTAATAAATAATAAAATTCTTAGCATGGATTGCAATTGTTTTTTTATGCAATTTTAAATGAATTTCTCGAAAAATGCAATTATTTTCCAAAATTTAATTAAAATTCTTTGAAAAAATTCAATTATTTTTAAAAGTTTTGATAAAATTATACTTTATAAGAATTCAATTTTAAGAAATAATCAATTATTTTTTTTTTGTATTTAAATAATAGAATTCTCGAAGAATATTCGAAGAATTACTAAAAACAATTTATTTAGAGATGAAGTTTTGTTAAAAATTGTAGAAAATAATTGAATTTTGAAATAAAATTTGAATTTTGTAAGTTAAAATGTTTAGAAATTATTAAATTTCAAAAAGTTTTAAATTTAAATTTTAAAAATTTTATTTCTTGTGAAAAAAGAAATAAGAAGTATAGTAATTAAATATTTATTTATAAAATTATTCAAATTTTGGATAATTGAATTTAGAAATCAGTGAAAGGGGAAAATGAGACAAATAGAAAATACAATTTTTGTGATAAGACTGAATTAAAGAAACGACTTCCTCGACTATTTTCTATTTTTAATCGACTAAAGTGACTTTTTTTGCGCCTTAATGTCAATCCGAGGCCTGATTTATCAATAGTGATTAGAGATAATTGTTGAATCATTCATTGATGGAATAATTCATAAAGCTATTTTCAATTTCCCTGAAATTTTATCAATAGTGTAATAATAATATAGTGAATACAATAACAAAATAAAACTAACAAGTTTACTTCGAATTTTCGCTTCTATTCTTCGAGTAATAATTCGAGTTTCTCTAAAACATTGCAAAGTTCGTGAAATACGAAAACGTTGAAAACTACATTTCCACTCGCGAGATTTGAAAAGTTGTTTAGATAGTGATTGGTTTGCTGAGAATGTTTCGCGAGAGTTTCCTTTGGAGAGTGACCTCTGTGTAAAATTTATGTGTATAGTAGTTACCCGAACAACTGTGAAACGATGATTTTCACTTTTTTTTTCTTTCAAGTTCTCCTAATATGTACCTATATAGATATATTTTTGTTTCTTCGTTAAACTTAAAATTCGATTATTTTCATTTGAATTTCAAATTGTCAATACGCGACATTAGACTTTTACATTGTGTTTATTACAATGGAAATCCCACGGGCCTGCATGCCATGCCACCACTAGCATAATCTTTTAATCTCACGTGCCACTGTCGACCTTGCTCTCTTGAGGGAAAAGAATGAAAAAAGAAAAAAAAAACTTCTTAAACAGAGCAAGCATTTTTTAATTACCATTTTATTCTGGGAATTTAGTTTCTAGACAAATAAAATTAATTACAAGACTCTCTGTGCGAGTATCTATTTCATTACGTTTAATTAGATAGCACAAAAAACAAAGGAAGTTCATTGTCATCCCCTATTTTTGTTCTTTTTTTATTTTTTAGACAAAAAAAATCTGTTTTCGATTTGTCAGTAATGCGCATGTGTTATCGACCACTCCGAATGCGTCATTTTCAAAATTAATTGCATTTTTCGAGGAATTCGATTAAAATTATATAAAAAATAATTGAAATTCTCTGATACGTTTTATTATTTATAAAATTAATTCAATTCTTGTAGAAAATTTAAAAGAAAATTTTATTTAAATCATTGATTTTTTTCGAAAAAATTCAATTAAAATTGTACATTAAATAATTAAATTCCTGTAACAATTTTATTATTTATGAAAATATAATTGAATTCCGGGGAGAAATTTTTTTTAATTATTTAAATAATTGGATTCTTATAAATTTTATCAAAAAATTCAATTAAAATTTTATTGAAAATAAATTCAATTCTTATACAGAATTTTATTGAAATTTTTGAAAATGATTGAATTTCTACGAAGAGTTACATTAAAAATTTTCAAAATTAATTGAATACTCGAGAATTTTATAAAAATTCTTGAAAATAATTAATTATTTTTCGAAAAACTTCAATGAAAATTTCAGCAAAGATTTTCATTATTTGGAAAAATAATTGAATTCTGACGAAAAATTTTCATAAAATTTTTTTAAATAATTGAAATTTCTTCGAAAATCTTATTATTCATGAAAATAATTGAATTTTTGCAGCGAAAAATTTTATTATTTATTTGAATAAATTAATTCTTATCAATTTTTATCAATGAATTCAATTAAAATTTTATTCAAAATAAATTCAATTCTAATACAGAATTTTATTAAAATTTTTTAAAATAATTGAATTTCTACGAAGAGTTTCATTAAAAATTTTTAAAAATAATTGAATACTCGAGGAGAATTTTATAAAAATTCTTTAAAGTAATTGACTTTTTTTCGAAAAAATTAAATAAAAATTGTATTTTAAATAATTAAATTCTTGTAAAAATATTATTAAAATTCTGTGAAATAATTGTTTTTTTTTTGGGGGGGGGGATTTTATTAAAATAATATAGATATTGAATTTCAGCAAATATTTTCATTGTTTGGAACAATAATATTGAATTCTGACGAAAAATTTTCATAAAATTTTTTAAAATAATTAAAATTTCTTTGAAAATCTTATTATTTATGAAAGTAATTGAATTTTTGCCACGAATATTATTAACATCTATTTAAATAATTGAATTTCTAGGAAAAATTTAATGAAAATTGTTTTTTTAATAATTAAATTGCTCTAAAAGTTTTATTATTTAAGAAAATAATAATTGAATATTTGCGAAGAATTTTAATAAAATTTTGAAGAATAATTGCTTTTTTTCAAGGAATTCATTTATAATTATTGTATTAAAAATAATTGAAATCCTGCCATGAGTTTTATTATTTATGAAAATAATTTTGAATTACTACAACAAAATTTCATTAAAATCTTTTAAAACAATTAAATTCTTTTGTGAAATTTTATTTCAATAGTGGATATTGAAAATAATTGAATTTCAGTGACAATTTTCATTATTTGGGAAAATAATTCAATTCTTTCGATTAATTTTCTTAAAATTTTTAAAAATAATTGAATTATTGTGTAAAATTTTATTTAAATAGTAGATATTGAAAATAATTGAATTTTAGCCAAGATTTACATTATTTGGGAAAATAATTGAATTTTTACGAGTAATTTTCTTAAAATTTTTAAAAATAATTGAATTATTTTGTAAAAATTTTATTTCAAATAGTTGATATTGAAAATAATTGAATTTCAGTCAAGTTTTTAACTGAAAAATAATTTTGGAAATTATTTGAGAAAATAATTCAATTCTTTCGAGAAATTTCCTATAAATTTTTTAAAATAATTGAATTATTTTGTGAAATTTTATTTCAATAGTTGATATTGAATATAATTGAATTCTTTCAAAGAATTTTTATAAAATTTTTAAGAAATAATCGCAATTTTCGAGAAATTTATTTAAAATTGTATTCAAAATAATTGAAATCCTGCGATGAGTTTTATTATTTATAAAAATAATAGGATTCTTGCAACGATTATTATTAAAATTTTAAAAAACAATTGAATTCCAGAGAAGAATTTTATTATTTATAAAAATTGGTAATTTAATTCTTGCGAAGAATTTTATAAAAATCTATTTAAATAATTGAATTCGTTTGAAAATGTCATTAGTTATGAAAATAATTGAATTACGGCGAAAAAATTTTAAAAATCACTTTAAATAATTGAATTTTCTCAAAAAAAAAAAATTTTATTATTTATAAAAATAATTGAATGTTTGCAAAGAATTTTATTAAAATTCTTTTAAATACTTTTTGCAAATTTTATTAAAATAGTAGATACCTATTGAAAGTAATTTAATGTCACCGAAGATTTTGATTATTTGTCAAAATAATTGATTTTCTTAGGAGAAATTTTCCTAAAATATTTATAAAAATAATTTAATTCTTTCAAAGAATATTTTTTTTTGATTTTTGGGAATAATTTTTTTATTTTAATTATTAGCGGATTTAAATTATTAACGGATTTTTTTTTTAGAATTTACACTAAATTCTAAGAAAAAAAAGGTAAAAAGTAGTTTTTAGTGTCACAAATCTAAAAGAAGTATTCAAATAGTAGCAAATCGTGAAAAAAAAACTATGAAATAGTATATTTTAGTAAATGAGTTTGAAACCTGCTATGAATATAAAAATTGAGCCAAAAAAAGAATCAAAAATGTTGCGAGGCTGTTGCCTATTTTTGATTCGTTTTTTTGGCTCAATTTTTATATCCTTAAAAAAACTGCGAAATACCTAAATTCTATTTCAGAACAGATATATAATATTCCATTTGATTTTGTTTGATTCTGTTTGGAAAATGTTCTTTAGATTAAAGTAATGACTCTGCAAACTATTCTTGAAACAAGAGATAAAGTGGTTTTAAAAAGAAGGGGGGGGGATGGGGGGAATATTATTGTGCCCTAAGCATGGTTTGTACGTTTCTTGGTCAAGTCGTAATCACGTAATCGTATACTATAATTTTACAGACAAATCATCGCTGTTTGGAATTTCATAACCTTTTAGAAACTTGGTAGAACTTTTTTTTTCGTCCACGCTGTAATGGAAGTTTAACCATCTATCAGCGATTGACGTAAAAAAGAAAGAAAAGAAAGAATAGTAATTTTCTATATTCACATTTAGCAATCATGCCAATTTTTGCACATATATTTTTTTTTTCCTCATTTGTAACCTGGCAGTGAGGCCAGAAATGCAGCTGCAATACGGTTCGCATATTACGGTTATGAACTTTGACCCAAACACTTTGGACCTTCTTGACCCAAACGACACTAAAACTCAATTCTAATTTCTAATCCGTTTGCTATTAGTTATTTCATATTTTAATCTGTCAACAACATATTATTTGAGGTCAAATTATTTTCTATTTTTTTTTTTATTTTAACTCCATCGATAGTTTGTTTTTTTTAAACTCGGAAAAGTGTAACAGTTTCTAAAATTGCAAACAAAAAAAAAAATTAATATTTTAATTTTAAAATTAAAAATAATTTTTTAATTTTAACATTAAAAATAATATTTTAATTTTAAAATTAAAAATAATATTTTAATTTTGAAACTCGGAAAAACTAACACATTTGGTTTCTAAATTGCAAAAAAGAAAATTAATATTTTAATTTCTTAATAAAATGGAAAACTTTTCTCGAAAAAAAAAAGCTGAATGAAAAATGTTTTAACAATGTAGTCATTTTAGAAAAAGAAAAAAAAAGATTGAAAAGACGAATAAGAAAAAAAGACAGAGAGTGAATAATGCATCTGCCATGTCAAAGTGATTACGGATCAAAACTGGTCTCAGAATCCTGACCCAACAGACCCATATATGTTAAATAAAAAAAAGTCTATGAATGCAGAGTATTAAAATAAAATTCTAAAGAAAAAAAAAGGGTGATAAACGTTCCGAATTCTATAGCTCTCCTTTTTACATTATTGTCAAATGTATTCATCAGAATGTAGTTCAACAATGTGGAGCATAAAATGACAATCAAGGTTACATCAATATTTTCCAAATGAAAAAATTTTGACAAAATGCAACATTACTTTTTTAAAAATTACAATGTTAAAAAATAGTCATTTTTTTCAATAACTGTATTGTTTAATAAATAATTGCAATCCTGTGAAGAATGAACGCTCTCATCATGTTTTATAATAATATTCTTTTAAGTTATTGAATTTCAAAAAAATTAAATGTGAACTTTTTGAAAATTTTAATTCCTATAAAAAAAAAAAATTTCCTATTATTTTAATTCCTAAAAATAATAATTGATGTTTTCGATTAATTTTATAATTATTACAAAAATTCTTAAATAGATTTAATTTGCTAAATAATAAGTGTAGTTTAATAAAATCAATTTATCAATTTTTTTAACTATGAAAAGTATTTTTGAACTAATATTTTCGAACTAATATTTTTTAACAAATAATTTTCAACTAAGAAAAATATTTTTCTACTATAAAAAAATATTTTTCTAATACCAAAAATTGCTTCATTCTGAATCAACAACAAATCGTGTGCTACATCTCAAGAAAGAAACACATGATACAAAAATCTTCCCCTTCAGGAAATAGGAGTCAATGCCATCTGCTCCTGGTATAAATGATTAATTAAGAAATCTTTAAGAAAATCGAACAGAAATCGATTTTAGATTCCTTTGAAATTCTCACCATGTGACTGGCAGATATTTTTTTTCAATAAAAAAAAGAAGAAGAAGAAAAAAAAATTCAAACTTTAATCTCAGACCCATCTGCACGTTTGAAATTTCAGACAGGCTTCCTTCTTATGTATGAATTTTAAAATCAATTTCTTATTTCATGAAGAAAATGAAGAAGTTCACCAAAAGAAGTTTCTGTATTAGTAATACAGAAAGAAAAAAAAATAATTGACAGCAATGAGACTGAATGAAAACAAAAAATTGAGAATGTGAAAAGGTTTTATATAAAAAGAAAAAGAAACTCGCACATCGTAAAGGAATTCGTTTTTCTGCAGATGAAAGCTGAAGACCTTAAGAAAATATCATGATGGAAATGAGAATCGGAATAGGTAGAAAAAGAAAAATAGAAAAATTGTGAATAACAAAATAAAAGGGAAATAAATAGAATAAAGAATCGATGCGTAGATAAGAGAAGCAGAATTTCTATAATAAATATTTTTTAAATTATCTTATAAAAGTTAAATTAAACGAAATTTACTTATTTCTTTTACAAAAATTTTATTTTTATTTTCGGTTTTAAAGCCACTTTCAAGTATTTTTTATACAATTTTTGAAAATTAACTTTTTAAGAATTTTAATATTAAATATGTAAAATAATTGAATTATCAAAAATTTTAATGAAAAATCTTTAATTATTTAAATTTAAAAAAATAGAAATTAATGAAAATTAGCTTCTAATTTTTAAAAATTTAATATTTTCCGTATTTTTAAATTACATATTTCCGAAAATTCAAATACTTACAAAAAATAATAACAATTTAGAATTATTTTTATTTTTTAACAATTTGGAACAAAAAATCATGTTTAAAATTTTTAATTAAAATTTATAAAAAAATTAATTAGTTTTTTAAATTATACAAAAATTCATTAAGAAATTCAATTATTTTCAAAAATTTTTTAAAAATTTCTCGTCAGCATTTCAATTATCTTTATAAAAATCAAAATTCTTCGACAAACTTCAATTTTGTTTAGGAATTTTATTAAAATTTATTTCAAAATTCAATTATTTTCAAAATTAACAAAATTCTTTGCAGAAATTCAATTACTTTCAAAATATCTTAAAAAATTGTCGTCAACATTTCAATTATTTTTATAAATGAATAGCAACATTTTTCGACAAAATTCAATTATTTTCAGGAATTTTAATAAAATTCATTGCAAAATTCAATTAATTTCAAAAATTTTCCTTAATTCAATGGTTTTCAATATTCTACTATTTTAATAAAATTTTTAAATTTTTTTCAGAGATTTAATTATTTTCATAAATAATAAAACGATTCGGAGGAAGTCAATTATTTTCATAAATAACAATATTCATCACAAAAATTCAATTATTTTCAAAAGTAATAAAATTCAAATATTTTCAAAAATTTTATGAAAATTCATTGCAAAAATTATTTTCAAAAAATTTTCTTAATTCAATAATTTGTAAATCTATTATTTTAATAAAATTTTCCAAAAGAATTCAATTATTTAAAAGCAATTTTGACAGAATTTCAATTACTTTTGAATACAATTTTAATCGAATTCCTCGAAAAATGTAATTATTCTTAAAAATTTTATTAAAATTCGTCGAAAGAATTCAATTTTTTAAAAATTTGTTGATAAAATTATGTATAAGATTTTAATTTTAAGAAATATTTAATTATTCAATAAATTATCTGTTTTTATTTAAATAATTGAATTCTCGTAGAATTTTCTAATAAAAATTTATTTAAAAATTAATTTCAGTAAAAGTTTTAGATAATAATTGAATTTTTGAGAAGTTACTAATAATTGCAATTTTTTGAAAAAGTTGAATTTTGTAAAAGTTTCAAATTAAAATTTTTGAAAATTTGAATTTTTCATACATTTAATTAAAAATTCTATGAAACTAATTTTTTTCAAAAAGCTTAATCTAAATTTTTAAAAATTATTTAAAGTATTTATTTTCAAATGTATATTCAATTGAAGAATTTCCGATAAATTGATATTTCCTGAAATTGAATTGTAAACAAATGAATTTTAAAATTCTCAACAGAACTTTATTAAAAATTTATAAAAATAATTGATTTAAAGAAGAATTTTATTTAATTCTTTTTAAATAATTGAATTCTCGTGAAAAATTTTATTATTTCGGAAAATAATTATTGAATAATTGTGAAGAATTATAGAATTTTCAAAAATTTATCAACTTTTAAATAATAATTGAATTTCTGAGAAGAATTTTATTTAATTCTTTTTAAATAATTGAATTCTCGTGAAAAATTTTATTATTTATAAAAATATTTAAATAATTGTGAAGAATTAAAGAAAAAATATAATAATTTATCAATTTTTTGTAAAATAATTGAATTCTCGTGAAAAATTTTATTATTTATAAAAGTAATTGAATAATTGTGAAGAATTATAGAATTTTCAATAATTTATCAACTTTTTCAAAATAATAATTGAATTTCTCAGAAGAATTTTATTTAATTCTTTTTAAATAATTGAATTCTCGTGAAAAATTTTTTATTTGAGAAAATAATTGAATAATTGTAAAGAAATTTTATTAAAATTTTTAAAAGTAGATAATTGAATTCTTGAGAAGCATTTTATTATTTATATGAAAATAATTTGAAAATTCTTAACAGAAATTTATTAGAAAATAAAAATAATTGATTTAAAGAAGAATTTTATTTAAAAAATTGTAGAAAATAATAATTGAATTAAAATGATAAAAATAATTCTGAAGGAGTTACAGTAACAATATTCTTATATTATAATAAAAAATAATGATTTTATTACTCGCGGTCATCTTTAATTATTATAAAATATGAAGAAATCGATTACTCCGAGTCTTCGACTCGGAGTGATCCATTTCTTTATATTTTACAATAATATTTTTATCAGTTATTGAATTTCAAAATATTTGCATTTGAATGTTTTGAAGAATTTTAATTTCTACGAAAGGATAATTATTATTAAATATTTATTTTAACAAGAAGTTATTGGTGTTTTGGAATAGTTTCACTTTTGAAGAAATTTGTAAAAAAATCTAATAGAATTTTTTTTACGCAGTAATCATTTAAAATATGTAACAGAACATTTTTTTTAGTGTTTAATAATTTTTAGAGTGAATCAGAATATTCTTTACGTTCGGGAAAAGAGTCAAAATCAGTCAGGAAAAAGTTTGGAAATCAGGGGAAAGTTAAGGAAAAACAAAATAAAATTTTTGTGGCAACCCTGTAGAAAAACAGTTAAAAAACAAAATGTGGCGATTGTTTAGAAACAAAAATGCGACGATTGTACTTTTAGAGAATATTTCCAGTGCACATGAAAAGAGGAGTATTTGTGTATGTGTGTGTGTGTGTGTGTATAAATATGATGGATATGAACCTTGAAATTTTTCTTTAATTGCTCCACGTATTCTAAACATTAGTTGGCACGTGACCCTATTGAAATTTTCTGTTGATCGTGATGAATGTGCTACTCCTACCCTAGAGATAAATACGTACACAATGGCATAGAGATACATTTAGTGGAAAATGGCAAGTCTCTATACAAATTGTACTGAAAGTCTGGACCAGTGTAGAATAAACACTGGGGTGCTCATCACACAACGCAGAAGAATATATATGAGTGTGCAGATGTTTCATTGAGAACGGTTTTGTGTATGCATATTATGTATGCATACTCGATAACATTTCACGTGTGAAACATACATGTGTATTGTACGTAGTGTTCTACGTACATAATAATAGGAATATGTATGAGTTTTATATATAATTTCTTCATGCAAGCCCCTCCAGTCGCTATTTTCCGGCTTCCTTTCATTTCTGTGGTTACGTATTAGGGCGAACCTAAAAAGTTTACTTTACTGAATGACGAGACGAAAAGTCTCTTTCAGCAAGCGGATATAGATGACTTTTAAATTACTAGTGCGTCCTTCCGCCTATGCACTCATTCTCAATTGTCTTCTTCCTCCTTCCTTTTTTCTCTCTTTCTTTGATACTTGTTTTCTTTTCTTGGGTTCTTTTCTATTTTCTTGATTCTCTGCTATCTAAATCTGTATATGTGAAAATTCACAAATATGCACATATGCGTATGAACACTTATTATAACTGAAATTCCACTCAGAAGAATAAGGGAAAAATTAATTTATTTATATGCATTTGTGCACATGTGCACATATATGCATAAACACTTATAATAACTGAAATTCTAATCGGAAGAATAAGTGGAAAATTCATTTAATTATATGTGCACATGTGCACATATATGCATAAACACTTATAACAACTGAAATTCTAATCGAAAGAATAAGTGGAAAATTTATTTAATTATATGCATATGTGAACATGTGCACATATACGCATAAACACTTATAATAAATGAAATTCCACTTAGAAGATTAAGTAAAAAATTTATTTATTTATATGCGCATGTGCACATATGCACATATGCGGATAAATACTTATAATACGTGATATTTCACTCAGAAGAAGTGAAAAATTCATTTAGTTATAGGCACATGTGCATTTAAGCACATATATGCATAAACACTTACAATAAGTAGAATTTCGCTCAAAATAAGTGCAAAATTCACTTATTCATAAAGTGTATATGTGCAGGCCTCGCACTCATCTACTAAAACCTACTATTTACTACTTTTTTTACGATTTGCTACTATTTGGATACTTTTTTTATTTATTACACTAAAAGCTAGTTTTTTCTAGGTTTGAGAATTTAAACAACTTTCAATTTGTTAACAATTAAAAAAAAAAAATTATTTTAACAAATTTTAATAAAATTATTGGAAAAAATTCAAAAAATTTTAATAAATTTATTTAAAACGATTCAATTATTTTCATAAATTTTTGGTAATTCAATGATTTTTAATATCTACATTTTAATAAAAAATTTCGCAAAAGAATTGAATAATTTAAAAAAAATGTTTATAAATTTCTTCGCAAACATTCAATTATTTTTATGAATAATACAATTTTAACAGGAATTCAATTATTTAAAACAGAATTTTCCTAATATTTTTCGAAAAAAAGTCAATTATTTGAAAAGATTTTTATAAAATTCTTTGCAAGAATTCAATTACCTATTTTTATAAATAATAAAATTCTTCTCAGGAAATCAATTATTTTTTAAAATTTTAATAATAATCGTTGCAAGAATTTAATTATTTTTATAAATATTAAAACTCATCGCAGAATTTCAATTATTTTTAATACAATTTTAAATGAATTTCTCGAAAAATAGAATTATTTCTTAAAAATTTTATAAAAATTCTTTGAAAGAATTCAATTATTTTAAAAAATGTTAATTGAAATTCTTTATAATAATTGAATTGCTTTTAATATAATTTTAAGAAAATTTTTTGCAAGAATTCAATTATTTTCCCAAATAATGAAAATTTTCGCTGAAATTCAATTATTTTCAATATGTAGATATTTTCATAAAATTTCACAAAAAAAATTCAATTTTTTTTTTAAATTTTAATGAAATTTTGTTGTAGTAATTCAACATTATTTTCATAAATAATAAAACTCATCACAAGATTTTAGTTATTTTTAATTCAACTTAAAATAAATTCCTTAAGAAATACAGTAATTCTTAAAAATTTAGTTAAAATTCTTCGCAAATATTCAATTATTATTTTCGTATATAATACAATTTTTACAGGAATTTAATTGTTTGAAATAAAATTTTTATTAAATTTATTGAGAAAAATCAATTATTTAAAAAGACTTTTACAAAAATTTTTCCCTGGAATTCAATTATTTTCATAAATAATACAATACTTTAGATAAATTCAATTAATTCGAATATAATTGTAATAAAATTTCTTCGCTGAAATTCAATTATTTTCAGAAATAATAAAATTATCAAAGCAATTCAATTATTTTTGATACAATTTTATAAATTAATTCTTTCTCGAAAAATACAATTATTCTTCAAAATTTTATTAAAATTCTTCGCAAATATTCAATTATTGTTAGTTTCATAAATAATAAAAGTTTTAAAGGAATTCAAATATTTAAAATAGAATTTTCATTAAATTTTTTCCAGAAATTCAATTATTTAAATAGACGTTAAAAATATTCGTTGCAAAAATATTCAATTATTTTCATAAATAATCAGATTTTTAAAGGAATTTAAATTATTTTCAAAAATTTTATGAAAATTTTTCTTTATAATTCAATTGTTTTTCCAAATAATGAAAATCTTTGCTGAAATTCAATTGTTTTCAATATCTACTATTTTAATAAAATTTCCCCAAAAAAAATATTCAATTATTTCAAAGTATTTTAATAAAATTTTTACAGGAATTTAATTATTTAAAATGCAATTTTCATTGAATTTTTTCGAAAAAAACCAATTATTTAAAAAAAATTTAATAAAATTTTCCTCGAGTATTCAATTATTTTTGAAAATTTTTAATGAAACTCTTCGTAAAAATTTAATTATTTTCAAAAATGTTAATAAAATTCTGTATAAGAATTCAAATTTCGTAAGAATTTAATTTTTTTTCCAAAAAATGAAAATCTTCGTTGAAATTCAATTAGTTTCAATATCTACTATAATTAAATAAAATTTCACAAAAGAATTCAATTATTTTTAAAAATTCTAACAAAATTTGTTGTAATAATTGAAAATTATTTTCATAAATAATAAAACTCGTCACAGGATTTCAATTATTTTTAATGTTAAAGATGAATTAAAAATAATTACGAAGTCATACGTAACATTTAATATAATTTTTAATTAATTTCGCTAAAAATGCAATTATTCTTAAAACTTTGAATGAATTTCTTGGAAAAATTCAATTATTTGAAAAAAATTTGATATAATTTGTTTCTTAGAGATGCAATTCTTCGTAAAAATTTAATTATTTTAAAAAATGTTGATAAAGTTCTTTATAAAAATTCAAATTTATAAGAAATATTCAATTATTTAATAAATTAATTATTTTTGTATTTAAATAATTATGAATTTTCGTAGAAATTTCTAAGAAAAATTGATTTAGAATTGAATAAAATGAAATCATTAAAGTTTTGAATAATTTTATTATTTCAAGAAAAATAGGATTGAATTTTGAAAGAACTTTTGTAATTTTTAAAAATAGTTAAATTTAAAATATGCTTTACATCGAAATCATTTGAAATATTTCAATTCCTTTAGACAAAATAATTAGGTATTTAAATATTTATTTAAAAAAATTATTCTATTTTTGAATGTAATTAAGAAATTATTAAAAAAAATTGAGTCGTCAAGTTTAATTTTTCAATAGCTACTTTTTTCACTACTTTTTGCTACTTTTTTAAAATTAATTAACGAGTATATGTGCACATGTGCACATGTGCACATGTAGGCATAAACACTTATAATAACTGAAATTCTAATCGGAAGAATAAGTGGAAAATTCATTTAATTTTATGTATATGGTGCACATGTGCACATGTAGGCATAAACACTTATAATAACTGAAATTCTAATCGGAAGAATAAGTGGAAAATTCATTTAATTTTATGAATGTGTGCACATGTGCACATGTAGGCATAAACACTTATAATAATAAATAACAAATTTTACTCAAAATAAGTGCAAAATTCACTTATTTGAGTGTACATGTGCACATATATGTATAAACACTTATAAATGAAATTTTACTCAGAAAGTGAAAAATTCATGTGCATATGTACTTCTAATGTCCAAGAGAGCGACTTACAACTTACAAGTGAAATTTCACATATACTCGGTTATAGAGATTACAGTGCATATGCGCGTTAGGATTTTAGTTACAATTAGATGCAATTTTACCAAAGGCAAATTGAAATGCATTGCGGTTGATGACATATGCTTTTACGATTGATTATATCAAGTGTCAACGGTGTATTGGAGATCGACCCTCTATTCGTAATCAAGTAAAATTGTCTCTATATCTTGAGAGCATTTCATTTCCACTGCACGAGCATGTATTTTATTGCGTCACATCTGCGGGGAATCAATACGATTTTCATGTGTGTCTTGTTGTATATTTATACTCACATGTGAAGAATATGTTACTTGACACACCCCTCACTTTGGCCGGTTAGGTTTCGGTTCATCCACTGATTAACTGCCGCACGCGTTTCAAAATCCCCCTTCGAAAAAACATAATATAAAATTAGTGCATGCGGAAAAGAAGATAGAGACTTATCATCTTCTCTTAATGTTCAATATGTGTCGTCTTGTCTCTCCTCTGTTCACAGATCTCTCTACAAACATCTAAATTTCGTCTATTTTTTTATATTTCTGTAAAAAATTTTCTGAAAATCGTTATAATTTACGGTGGATATAAAAAAAAATTAATAAAAATTTGATTACATGTGGTAAAAAATACTCGTGAGGAAGTAAATTGGATAATTTTGAGAAGGGAATTGATAATTGAAGGGTATTTAGGATATCCTCTTTAATTTTCTGTATTGCGCGCAGACTCGAGTTTTATATTATTGCGGACTGTACGACTTTTTTTTATGTGCACACGCGAGTTGTATATTAAAGCCAGATCTGAGGGTTGGTGCACAAGCACACGTCGAATCGTTTTCACTGGACAGGATTTTAATTCAGAGTCAGGACCACCGACCACGAGAGGGGTCAAAAGTCAAAGGCATTCGAGAATTTGTTTTAATGTGCAAAAAAAAATACCCCTGTTTTGACTGTGTTATTGATTTTCGTCTGAAATCTCCAAAAAAACATGTTCGCATGACACATACTCGGATTAATTTAATAGATGTGGTCTTCTAAATTAACCCTTTTCTTCTTTAATTTAATTTTATTTTATTTAATTTAACAAGTAAATGAAATTTTTGTTTCAACCCTCTTTTTCACTAAAAAAACTAAATTCGTAACATTACTAAACTTCTATTTCCCAACTTTAGTGTTGTAAAATAGTTTTTGAATTAGAAATTTATGTAATACTGAATTTTCATCTAAACTTTCGTTCTCTTTCCTCTATTCCTCCTGAAATAGGTTCATTGAAATTCTAAAGGCAGAAATTTATCCTTGAGGATAAAGTTTTAAAAAAACTTTTGGAATTGAGGGGCTGAATAAAAAAAAAGAAGAAGAAGGGTGTGAAATCTAGGGTATTATTGAGTTTGAATTTAGTATGAGATAGATAAATTCGTGTGGATATATCAGAGAAGCTTTTAAATTCTTCAAAGATAATAAATTTTTGTTTATGAGCAACGATTTCTCGTGCTTGTCGTCGATCATCATTTTCATTATTATGCAGGGGAAAAAAGCTTCACCTAAATCAGCGATAAGTTTCTCTAAAATAGCGAAAGTTTTAACTGAAACAACGAAAAATTTCGTTAATGTAGTAAAGTTTTCCAGCTGTTTCAGGTAAAAATTTTTTCCTTGTGATAATTCTTGAAGAAAAAATTTAAAAAATTCTCTAAATTTCAATTGGTTAAAAATAATTAATTTGATAATTAAAAAAACAGTCACTGATTCAAATACAGTTAGTAAATAAATTTAAAAAATATTATCAAATAAATAGAAATTTTGTGAAATTCAACTGAAAAAGAAAATAAATTTGTTAAAGAATTTCATTTAAAAGTTTTTAACAAATCGAATTTTCAAAAGTATTTTAATTTAATAATTGATAAATAATTGAATCGTATGAATAGTCACATTCTAATGTATTCATGTTTCTTAGTGCGAAGAATAATAATTAAAATTTTTATTAGTTAATTTAAAAAAAGATACACACTTAAAATTTTTTAATAAAATTGAATTTTACCAAAGTTTATTTGAAAATTCTGAAAAATAAGATTTTTGAAATTTTTCAATTCTATTGCTTCAAGATAATTGAATTTTTATAAGCAAATAATTGAAAAATTTGGAAATAATTGAAATTTCTTAACATTCTATTGAAAATAATTAACTTCTTTTAAAGAATTTTATTTAAATTTTTCGAAAATTATCAAGGAAGTTAGTCGCCGTAATTATAATTTTATTTTCAAAAATTCCTTTGCAATATAAATTATTTTCATAAATAGTAAAACTCATCGCAGAGTTTCAATTATTTTTAATACAATTTTAATCGAATTTTTCGGAAAATGTAATTATTCTTAAAACATTTATTAAAATTCGTCGAAATAATTCAATTATTTCTATAAACTGTAAAAAAAATTGTTCTCAAGAATTCAATTATTTCCATAAATAGCAAAATTCTTCAGATTTACTAAATTTGAATATTATTTTAAAAAAAAAATTCTTCACAAAGAATTCAATTATTTTCATAAATTTCCATAAAATTCTAAAAAACAATTCAATTATTTTCAAAAGTAATAAAATCCTACGCAGAAATTCAATTAGGTTTAAAATTTTTTTTAAATTCTCCTCAAAATATCAATTATTTTTATAACTAATAAAATTCTCCTTAAGAATTCAATTATTTTTATAAAAAATAAAATTCTTCTTACAAATTTAATTATTTTGAGAAATTTTATTAAGATTTTGTTACAAGAATTCAATTATTTTTATAAATAATAAAATTCTTCTTACTAGTTCAATTATTTTGAGAAATTTTAATAAAATTCGTTGTAAGAATTCAATTATTTTCATAAGTAGCAAAATTCTTCAGATTTACTAAATTCTTTTGAAAACTATTTTTAAAAAAAAATTCTTCGCAGAAATTCAATTATGATTAAAAAATTTTTTTAATTCTCCTCAAAATTTCAATTATTCTTATAAATAATTAAATTGTTCTTCACAATACAATTATTTTCAAAAATTTTAATAAAATTGTACGAAAACATTTAATTATTTTCATAAATTATAATATTCTTTTGAAGGATTCAATTATATTCGAATAAATACCTAATCGCAGAATTTCAATTATTTTTAGTACCATTTTAATTAAATTAGTCAAAATAATTGAATTATTCCTTTAAATTTTCATAAAATTCTTTAAAAAAATTCAAATATTTACAAAAACTTTATTAAAATCCTTCGCAAGAATTCAATTATTTTCCTAAATAATAAAATTTTCCACAGGAATTCAATTATTTTAAAAAATGTAATAAACTTCGTTACAAGAAAACAATTATTTTCAAAACTTTTTAAAAAAAATTCTTGGCAAAATTTCAATTTTTTTCAAAAATTTTCCTTAATTCAATTATTTTTAATATTTACTATTTTAATAAGATTTTCTAAACGAATTCGATTATTAAAAAAAATTTTAATAAAATTCTCCGCAAACATTTAATTATTTTCATAAAATAATAAAAATTTCCCAGGAATTCAATTATTTACTAATTTTTTTAATAAATTTCTTCTAAACAATTCAATTATTTTTAAAAATTTTAATAAAATTCTACGAAAGCATTTGATTATTTTTATAAATTGTAACATTCTTTTAAAGGAGTCAATTTCTTTTGTAAATAGTAAAATTATTCCTTGCAGAATAATTAATTTAGTATCAATACATCAATTAGTATCAATACATTTTAATAAAATTGTATATTAATCAAAGTTTCAATTATAATTATAAACAGACAAGATTATTTTAAAAAATTGAAAAAAATTCTTTGCTTAATTCAAATTATTTTCCAAATTTTTAATTTAAATTAATGAAAAAACACTATTTTCAAAAAAATTTAAAGAAACTCGTCAAAAGAGTTTAATTATTCATATAAAAACTCTATTAAAAATTTTTTAATCCATTTGTAGATCTATTTATGTTCGTAATCAAATAAATTTAAATTTGATGAGAAAAAAAAAACCGGGAAAAATTATGACAAAGCAGGGAATTTTGTTGAACGAAAATAATAATAGACACCCTGCAGGGTGTCTACTATTTTCGTTTAACAAAATTTCCTAATTTTTCCCGATTATTTTTTTCATCAAATTTAGATTTATTTGATTTCGAACATAAATAAATCTAATTATTGGAAAATAATTTTTTTTTAAAATAATTTTAATTAAAAATGTGGAAAAAAAAATATTTTTTTTTTTTAATAATTTTAATCAAAAATGTGGAAAATAATGTAAAAAACAATGTAAAAATAATGTAATTAAAAATGTGGAAAATAATGTTCTTTTAATAGTTTTAATTAAAAATGTGGAAAATAATTGAATTTTTTTTTTATTTTGTCATTAATCATGATTAAACAATTGGAAAAACTATTTTTTTTTCGTTTGTTTTTCCAATTGTTTAGTTCAACAAAAAAAAAAAAAAAAAAAAAAAAAAAAAAAAAAAATTATGAAAAAAGAGGAAAGAAATTTGAGAATGAAATGTGTACTTGAGTTCTCGAAGAAACGTGATGTGAAATCTTCTCTCTTGAAAAACTGCGAGAGAGGAGAGTAACTCCCAAGGCGATTAGTATACCGTTCTCTCACGATGAGCGTCAAAAGAAAGGCGAGAAAGAGCGAAAATATAAGAGAGTTGGCAAAAAAAAAAAAAAAGAAAAGAAAAATGGCAAGAGAGAGGAAAAATGTGAATATAAAAGTAGGAAAAAAAAGGAGAGAAGAGACAAGAATCTATTCCACTTTGTGAAACAAACGCCAATATACACGCGCCTCGAGCTTCCTTTATTCTCCTCGAAATTACCATTTTCCTCGTGATTTTCTTCATTTCATCATCGGAAGATGAAAATTAACATCGTAAAGCTCTTGTGAAAATTTCATTAGGGCAACTTATCGAGAGATGAAATTTGTTGAGTGCGGAATATTAAAAAACACACAAACACACATACACTTTTCAGGAGAAAGGAGAGAAAAAAAGAAAATTTGTAGAATAGTAGATATTTCTTTTTTTTGTATCGGAAGAAAAAAGATCTAATAGATAGAAGGAGAAACGCAGTAGGCGTGGGTGGGTTTTATTCTTTTATTAGAATGCTTTTAGCTGAAAGATCCAGTTCCTCGTCTTCGTCGAGAGTCTCTTTGGTCCCTCTGATTCTACCCCTTCATTTCTCTCCCTCTTGAACCGCGTCTTTCTCTCGTCAACCCTCATTCGCAAACGATTCAAGCACCACTGTACAAGTACTGATTCTATAGAATTTCCCATGACTATATATATATATTCACCGAAGGTTCTGTTCAAGTTCGACTCTCTCTCTCTCTCTCAGGTCTCTAGAATCCTGTGGGATCACCAACTGATATTTATTTCGTATTGAAATTTCATCTCGCTCCATTAAAATTACATTAGAGGAAACCTGGCGGAAAATTCGCCAATAGTTCACGCAAGAGCAAATACTTGAAAGAAATTTAATAGATTGTTAAAGAAGTTTATTTTTAATTAACATAAAAAAAAGTGTACCTACTTTTAAGTTTAAGAGAAAAGTTTCTATATTTTCATTTTTTTAT
This sequence comes from Leptopilina syphax, assembly GCA_032872505.1. Taxonomy (NCBI): domain Eukaryota; kingdom Metazoa; phylum Arthropoda; class Insecta; order Hymenoptera; family Figitidae; genus Leptopilina; species Leptopilina syphax. The sequence goes on from CM065471.1 coordinate 40,139,609, forward strand.
TTTTTTTCTCCTTTCTTCTTTCTACTCTCTAAATTTTAATTTTTAATTAGTTCAAAATAACTAAAAAAAAAGTCAAAGTCTGTCACTGATTCACTTATTAGTATAGTAATATTAAATTCATATTTAATTTTTATTACAATGATTTTTCATCACTTGGTAAATTTTTCTTTTAGGGAATTTGAACTATTATGACGTCACAGTTTTAAAACAAATGCTTTCAACAAATTGTGAAGTCATAATGATTCAAATGCCCTTAATAATTTAAATTTTCTTTTTTAGAAAAAAATAGTTTTTTTTCTTCTAATTAGGTAACAATAAAAGAATTTGAGAAATTAATCTTTTTGAAAATTGCAATGTACTTTTTCCGGTAATAATTGAATTTCTTTAAAAAATTTAAAAATATATACAAATTTAAAAAAAAAAATTTATAGTTATAAAAAATTAGATTGTTGGAAAAATTGTAATGTAATTATTTTTGGAAGATATTTGAATTTTCGGCAATGTATGTAACTGAGAATATTGCAAATAATTGAATATTTAAAAAAAAAATATAATAGATTTTTTTAATTAATGTAGAATTGAAATTTTTTTTAAATTGAATTCTTTTTTGAAATTTCATGAAAAAGGTAGATATTGAAAATAATTGAATTTTAGCGAAGATTTTTACTATTTGACAAAATAATTTAATTCTGATGAAAAAATTTCTTAAAACTTTAGAAAATAATTGAAAATCTGCGAACAATTTTATTACTTAAATGAAATAATTAAATTTCTGAGAAGAATTAATATTAAAATTATATTAAAAAATAATTGAATTTATCTAAAGTATTTTTTTAATTTATGAAAATAATTGAATTCTTTTGGGAAATTTGATTAAAATTGTAGATATTGAAAATAATTGAATTCTGATGAAAAAATTTCTTAAAACTTTGGAAAATAATTGAAAATCTGCGAACAACTTTATTACTTAAATGGAAATAATTAAATTTCTGAGAAGAATTAATATTAAAATTATATTCAAAATAATTGAATTTATCTAAAGTATTTTTTTAATTTATGAAAATAATGGAATTCTTTTGGGAAATTTGATTAAAATTGTAGATATCGAAAAAAATTGAATTCTTGTAAGGATCTTTATTATCATCTTTTTAAATAATTGAATTTCTGTATTTTTTTTAAATAATTGAATTCTTTTGTGAAATTCTTTTATTGACATAATAGACATTGAAAATAATTGAATTTCAACGAACATTTTTATTATTTGAGAAATAAGTGAATTCTTACGAAAAATGTTATTAAAATTTTTTCAAATAATTGAATCGTTTCATAGAATATTTAAATATTTTTGAGAATAATTGCATTTTTTTGAGGAATTTATTTAAAATTGTATTAAAAATAATTGAAATTCTAAGAAGAATTTTATTATTTATAAAAATAATTGAAATCTAGCAACGCTTTTTATTAACATCTTTTTAAATAATTGAATTTCTGGGAAATTTTTAGAAATAATTGAATTCTTTGGTGAAATTCTTTTACTAAAATAGTAGACATTGAAAATAATTGAATTTCAACTAAGATTTTTATTATTTGGGAAAATAATTGAATTCTTATGAAAAATTTTCTTAAAATTTTTGAAAATAATTGAATCGCTTTACAGAATTTTTTATTATTTTTGAGAATAATTGCATTTTGTGAGGAGTTTATTTAAAATTGTATTAAAAAAAATTGAAATCCTAAGAAGAATTTTATTATTTATAAAAATAATTGAATATTAGCAACGCTTTTTATTGACATCTTTTTAAATAATTGAATTTCTGGGAAATTTTTAGAAATAATTGAATTCTTATGAAAAATTTTCTTAAAATTTTTAAAAATAATTGAATCGCTTTACAGAATTTTTTTTTATTTTTGAGAATAATTGCATTTTGTAAAAATAATTGAATTCTTGTAAGGATCTTTATTAACATCTTTTTGAATAATTGAATTTCTGTATTTTTTTTAAATAATTGAATTCTTTTCTATTCTGAAATTCTTTTATTAAAATAGTAGACATTGAAAATAATTGACTTTTAATGAAGAGTTTCATTGTTTGGAAAAATAATTGAATTTTTATGAAAAAATTTCTTTAAATTTTTGAAAATAATTGAATCGCTTTACAGAATTTTTAATTATTTTTGAGAATAATTGCATTTTGTGAGGAGTTTATTTAAAATTGTATTAAAAATAATTGAAATCCTAAGAAGAATTTTATTATTTATAAAAATAATTGAATTTTAGCAACGCTTTTTATTGACATCTTTTTAAATAATTGAATTTCTGTATTTTTTTTTAAATAATTGAATTCTTTTGTGAAATTCTTTTATTAAAATAGTAGACATTGAGAATAATTGAATTTTAACGAAGAGTTTCATTGTTTGGAAAAATAATTGAATTCTTATGAAAAAATTTCTTTAAATTTTTGAAAATAATTGAATCGTTTCAAAGAATTGAAAACAAATTTTGAGAATAATTTTTTTATTTTAATTATTATTGGATTTACAGTAGAGTAAATTCTAAATTTAGTGAATGAGTGTGAAGCCTGAAAAGTAGTGTTAACTTTAGAAAGCAAAATTGAAATCAATTGTAAAAATGGATTATATTTGCGGAGAGGAGATTAACTAGGCCTTTGTCTTCAATTTCTTTGAAGTGAATCCTTTTTTTCGCGAGTGGTAAGTGAGAGATAAAGTTCTCAAATATGGTAGGCACTTCTAAGCAGATTACGTCTATATGTGTAGCACATATAGTTTTACATTCTACGCATACTGCTTCAATAATCGCTATCTCTCTTCGTTCAGAGTCGACGTATTGGGTTATATGGGATACAGAATAGGTGAATACGGTAATTCCAGTATCCACCCACCTCTATATAAAGCTCGATGCGAGCAGTTCCAACGCTATTCAGTTCATGAAAACGAATATCATGTGGGAAGCAAGAGAATTATACCTACGTTTTTGTCTATGAATTTTTGAATCTAAAACCAAATTCCATCAAGAGAACAACAAAATTCAAAATCAACAATTTTCCACATATTTCCAATATTAATATTTATACATATACTCTCAAGAGTAATTAAATTCTTTCAAATTCGATATAAATATACTGCATATTTTTAACGAAAATTTTTAGTATTTTACTATTTTTACAAAAAAAAAAATTTCTCGTTATCAAAATGTGCAGAAAAAAAAAGAATAATAAGAAATTTAAAATTTAGCAACAAATTTTTTTTTCTCAAGTTTTTTTCTATATCAGTACTGGAAATGTCATTAAAACGTTACACGTCGAGAGAGATTGAATTTCCCGCCACGAGCAGGAATTCGATTACGATAGCGTAGCAGGAAATTAAACGATCTTCCCAAGGTGACATTAATTTTAATTTTCGTTATTCATCCTTTTCACCTTCAATTATCCAGCACTAATGATGCCTATTTTAAATTGCAAGTGCATGCTGGAAAATGAAACACAACCTCTGGTTATGTAAGCATTAAAGCTAAATAAATGGTTGGCGAAAATTTTAACTTCATTTTGATTGATTCCCCATGAAATTACATTGACTAATGAGACGGTGGAATTTAATTTAAAAAAATATATATCTTTAAACCGGCGAGATAAATTTTAATCCAAATTCTCTAAAACTAAAAAAGTAATTTAGCAGTAAGATGTTCATTTGTTTATTATTTTTTAATCAACATTAAATTCAAATAGTTATTTAATTTGGATTAAAAAATAATAAACAAATGAACATCTTACTAAATTGACTACAATCCAAATTTTTAAAATTTTATTAAAAACTTAATTAGTTTAGAATTATATTATAAAAAAGGAATTCTTAGAACTTTTTCATTATAATTTTTGAGAATTCAATTATTTTCAATATTTTCAATTACATATTTATGAAAATTCAAATATTTATAAAAAAAAATTACTTTAAAATTGTTTTAAAAATTTTATTAAAAATTTAATTAGTTTAGAATTATATCATAAAAAAGGAATTCTTAGAATTTTTTCATTATAATTTTTGAGAATTCAATTATTTTCAATATTTTCAATTACATATTTATGAAAATTCAAATATTTATAAAAAAAAATTACTTTAAAATATTGTTTTAAAAATTTTATTAAAAACTCAATTAGTTTAGAATTATATTATAAAAAAGGAATTCTTAGAATTTTTTCATTATAATTTTTGAGAATTCAATTATTTTCAATATTTTCAATTACATATTTATGAAAATTCAAATATTTATAAAAAAACTTACTTTAAAATTGTTTTAAAAATTTTATTAAAAAACTTAATTAGTTTAGAATTGTTATAAAAAATTTGCAGAATTCAATTATTCAATTATTTATGAAAAAAATTAAATTATTTATGAAAATAATTGAATTTTTGCAAAGAATTTTATTAAAATTTTTTAAAAAATAATTGAATTCCTGAGAAGAATAGGTATTTTATTATTTTTAAAAATAAATAAATTCTTGGTAAGTTTATTATTTTTTTTTTTTTAATTAATTGAATTCTTGCGAAGAATTTTATAAAAATTTCGAAAAATAATTGAATTCCTGGGAATAATTTTATTAAAATTTTTGAAAATATTTATTTTCTTTCAAGAAATGTAATTAAAAATGAAATTGAAAATAATGATTAAATTCTAATAAAGAAAATTATATCAAACTTGTTTTAAGTAATTTCATTTTTGGAGAAATTCATTTAAAATTGTTTTAAAAATAATTGATTTCTCTCGGAGAACTTTATAACCAGGGAACTTTATTACCATGGAATTTTTCAAAAAAATTTGTATTATTTACAAAAATCATAACAAAATTCTTCGCAAGAATTCAATTGTTTTTAAAAAATAGTCAAATTTCTGAAAAAATTAAATTATTTGAAAAAATTGTAATAAAATTCATTCCAATAATTTAATTATTTTCATAAATAATAAATCGATTATTCGGCAATTCATTTTTTAATCAATTTTTATTAAAAAATGCTAGAAGAATTCAACTATTTAAATTAAAAAATAAATCCTGCAATGAGTTTTATTATTTATGAGAAAAATTGAAAATTTTCCAAAAAATGTTATTAAAATTTTTCTAAAATAATTGAATTTCGGTGAAGAATTTTATTATTTATAAAAATAATTGAATTCTTGAAAAGAACTTTGTTAAATTTTTTTTAAATAATTGAATTCATGCGACGAATTTTATAAAAATTTTTTTAAATAATTGATATTTTTCGAAAAATTTTATGAAATTTTGTATATTAAATAATTGAACTCATGTGGAAATCTTTTATTTATGAAAATAATTGAATTATTTCAAAGAAATTTATTAAAAATTTTATAAATTATTGAATTCCTGTGAAATTTTAACAAGAATTTTATTCAAGTTTTTAAAAATAATTGAATTTTAAAAAAGAATTTTATTATTTATAACAATAATTAAAATTTTGACAAGAATTAAAAAAAAAATTTAAATAATTGAATAATAAAGAATTTTATTATTTATAAAGATAATTGAAATTTTGACAAGAATTTTTAAAAAAATTTTTGAACATAATTGAATTTCTGCGAAGAATTTTATTACTCTTGAAAATAATTTTATTCTTCCAACGAATTTTATTCATGTTTATAAAAATAATTGAATTTCGGTGAAGAATTTTACTATAATTCTAAAAATAATTGAATTCTTGAAAAGAACTTTGTTAAATTTTTTTTTAACAATTGAATTCCTGCGACGAATTTTATAAAATTCTTTTTAAATAATTGATATTTTTCAAAAAAAATATGTTGAAATTTTTTATATTAAATAATTGAATTCCTGTGCAAATTTTATTATTTATGAAAATAATTGATTTATTTCGAAAAAATTTATTAAAAATTCTTATAAATTATAGAATTTCTGTGAAATTTTGACAAGAATTTTTTTTCAAGTTTTTAAAAATAATTGAATTTTGAAGAAGAATTGTATTATTTATAAAGATAATTGAAATTTTGACGAGAATTTTTAAAAAAATTTTTGAACATAATTGAATTTTGGAGAAGAATTTTATTATTTTTAAAGATATAATTGAAATGACCGGAATTTTTTTTTAATTTTTCAATATAATTGAATTTCTGTGAAAATTTTATTACTTTTGAAAATAATTGAATGAAATTATTTGTAACTTTTTCAAAATTCAATTTTTTGTTTCGTATTTTTAACTAAAATTCTTTTATTAATCTAGTACTTATAAAAATTGTAAAATTTATTCCTTAGATAAATTATAAGTCATAATTTTAGTTCTTGTAAAATTAAGTTATATTTAAAAAGAAATTCTGATCTGAAATAGAAAAAATTGAAGGTTTTGTATTAAAATTCGTGGTAATTTAATAGTTTACGAGTCAAACAAAAAAAAAACATTAAATTCAGAGTTTTTTCATGAATTTAAAAAATTCAATTTTTCCAATACTTTTACTAAAAATCCCTGACTTTTCCCTGACTTCCCTGACCTGTGGCAACCCTGATAACATTTTTTACTTTTTTCAATACTTTTTACGGTCTTTAAGTTACTTTTTTAAAATTTAGTATCGATTGTGCTTCACAATCGATAGTAAAATAAATTCTAAAATTGGTTTTTTATTCTTTTATTGTCAAATATTGTCCTTTCTTAAGTTTTTATTGTATGCATTTTTTTAATAGAAAACTTTTCTCGACATTTATCGGGAAAAATCGAAAAATTTTGTTTTTCATTTTTTTGGAATTTTTTTTTTTTTTTTTTTTTGCCATATCACAAAAGAGGATAAAAAAGTTTACTTTTATACCAGGAAAAGCAGAGAGGAGATAAAAATTAGTAATTTGTAGGCACGTCATAAAAAAGATTGAAAAATTGAACAACACACAAAAGGGAAGTAAAAAAGAAAAAAAAGAGGCGGCTAAAGAAAAAGTGAGATTTAGTGAAAAGCATGAAGAATGCGGCTCGAGTTCAGAAGGGCGTAAAAATATAAATTTGATCGCCTTTTTTTGCGCCGCGTTGCGTGGGTGGTTTTTTTTATTATGGATTTGCACTTTGACAGTGACCGTTTTGTTGCAATGCGTTTTAATGTATTGTACATGTGCTGTAAATGTGTTCTATATGTGCATTGCAAATGTATATGTGCATATCCTCGGATTTTGTAAGGACTTATATTCCTGCGTAACCGCGCGTCACGTCGCACACAGAATAGAAAAAGAATTATGTGTACCATCTCTCTCTCTCTCTCACACACAGAATACACCCACGTACTCGATTCTCCTACACCCACGATTCAGCTCTATGCTCTTATTTCTCCATGGTCACGGAATCGATGCGCTGATTGCGAGAGAGAGAGAGAGAGAGAGAGTGAGGCGGCAGCGATGGGGGTTGAACGAAAATCTCGCTCGACAATAAATCGTATTTGAAAAATTGCGAAAATCAACAGTTGAGAATGTTCACTCATCTGTTTCGTGTGCGCAAAAAAGAGAAATTCACGTTTTATTTCCCCCCCCCCTCCCCCTTGTTTCTCCGTCCATTGATTGGAATTTAATATTGGAATAAAATATTTGATAATTGCCTTAGCGAGTTAAAATTTTTGAAATTATTCTTTTAGAGGAATAAAGGATGAATGATAATTTATATTTTAGTCATTGTGCTTTTTGTTTATATTAATCTTCTGGTAATATATTTACGATTATTAATGAGATATATGACGCCTTTAGTAATTTTATTGGATAATAGATGTATCGTAAAGGACGTGGGTGTCGATAAAATTTATTGGCTACCCTGTTGAGTCGGGATCATGAAAGAAATTATTGGCTGAGAGAAAAATTATTGAGATTTTAATATATATATATGTTGAATTGAAAACTATTTGTCGCAAAAATAATTAAAAATAAATGTATAGTGGATAATTTTAGGTCTTCGACTCGAAGTGATCGATTTCTTCATGTTTTATAATAATTAAAAATGACAAATTGATAAAATCATTATTTTGTATTATAAGAATTACTTCTTCAAAATTATTTTCATCATTTCAATTAAATTATTATTTTTAAGAATTTTTCACTATTTTTCTTTTTAAAAATCAATTAATTTTCAAAAAAGTTCTACTACAATCTTCAAAATCCATTTATTTATAATATTCAATTTTACAAAATTTCAATTATTCGTAAATTCTTCAATTAAATATATATTAAAAAATAAAAACTTTAAATAATAGAAAAAGAATTAAATTACACTTTTTCAAGAAAATAATTTCAAAATTTAATTATTTTTAAAAATTCACGCTATATTGCTTTTAATATTCAATTCTTATCTAAAATTTTAACTGAAATTCATTTTTATAAAGTGAAAATAAATTTTTATTAGAAAATTCTACTAGAATTCAATTATTTAAATGCAAAACAAATTTTTAAATAATTCTTTCGACGATTTTTAATAAAATTATTTAAGAATAATTACATTTCGACGAAGATTTTTTGCTATTTATAAAGATAATTGGGAATCATTGCAAAGAATTTTATTAAAATTCTCGAAAATAATTGAATTTGTGGGAAAAATTGTTAATTATTTAAATAGAAAAATAATTTATTGAACAATTTGAATATTTCTTGACATTGAATTCTGATAAAGAATTTTATTAACAAAATTTTAAAATAATTGAATTCTTTCAATGAATTTAAATAAAATTTTTCATAATAATTCCATTTTTTGAGACATTTAATTAAAATTGTTTTATAAAAATAATTAAAATTCTGCTGTGAATTTTATTATTTATGAAAATAATTATGACTTTCGATAAAAAGAATTTTTACTTTTTATTAAAACAATATGTAAAAAATTTTCATATTTGTGAAAATAATTGAATTTCGTCGAAGATTTTTACATTTATCGAGGAATTTGATTTAAATTTTATTAAAAATAATTAAAATTCTGCGATGAGTTTTACTATTTATGAAAATAATTTAAATTCCTAAAAAGAATTTGATTATTTAGAAAAATAATTAAATCCCTGTATAAAAATGTTATTGTTTATAAAAATAATTGAATTATATTGCAAAGAAATTGATAAAATCTTTGTAAATAATTGAATTTCTGTGAAATTTTTATTATTTTATATTATGAAAAATCATGAAAATCAAATTGTGGAAATTTTTTTGAAAATAATTTATATTTTGACAAAAATTTTATTAAAATTGAAATTTATTTTTGAAATTAATTGAATTTCGGAGAAGAATCTTATTATTTACAAAGATAATTGAAATTTTGACAAGGATTTTTAAAAATTTTTCAACAGAATTGAATTTTTGCTAAGAATTTTATTACTTTTGGAAAATAATTGAATTTTGCAATTATTTGTAATTCCTGTAAAATTTTCCAAATTATATTGTACAATTTACGAACTTTTTGTCCTTTTTTAATTAAATTACGGACCTTTTTTTTTAAAAAACATTGATTTTTACGGACTTGAATCAAATTTACGGACATTTACGGGGTTAACTGGATGAAAAATGCCTTAGTGCCTTCCTCTCTCTTATTTTTCGCACAGACTATTTTTGCAAGTGTCAATATAATGATAGTAAGGATACCTGCGGATAAATAAAAAAAATACTTTTCAAAACTCGACACAGAGATATAAACTTTCTTAATTACCGATGAGATGATTATATTCTGATTTGAATATATTTTCTTCTAGTTTTTTCAGAGACCGCACTTTATCTTATGCTACTGTTCTTCTTTTTTATTGTCTTTATCTTGGACTGCAAGAGACATAATACGGTATCGGTAACGGGTGACTCGTCACGATATACGTACGAAGAAATTCATACTGAAGGGAGATTTCGTATACTCGATAAGAAGCGAGTGCAGTTTCGTGTCCACCGACGCGTGCATGGAGTTTCACGTTTATTAGATTCTACAAGGTGTACTGAAATTTCTAATTTCACTGGAAAATCATGTTTTATTGCCGTATAAAATATGATTTATAGATATATATATATATATATACGTTTCCCACTGGCAATTAATTTCCCATATTTCAAGAGAGAAAATTTCATTCTCCAAGTGACAACACGTCTCACTTAAATATTACTGAATGAAGTCGCACAACTTTCCAACAACTATTTTAAATTTAAGTTTTTAATAACTTCTCAATAATTTTTAATAACTTTTTTCAATAATTTTTAATAAATAATAATTTTTAATGACTTACAATAATTTTTAATAAGTTTTGATAACTTTTAATAGCTTTTTAATAACTTTTAATGACTTACAATAATTTTTAATAAGTTTTGATAGCTTTTAATAACTGTTTGAAAAGTTAGTTCAAATCTAACTCGAAAGCAAAAATAAAAATTAAAACAATTGCTTACATTAGCAAGTGAGTTGAGAAATTTATCTTCTGCAGCGTATATTAACAGCTTATGGTCTTTCTGTAATTACTTCCTAGGTGTGAGTTTAAAATAAAATTATATGGTGTTGAACTTTCTTCGACGCGATAAAGGACTTTAATGGGATCAAAGGTGATAAACATATATATAGGAGATAAGAAGTAATTTTTACCTCCTGATTTTTTTCTCGAAACAACAAGTTGAACGAATGGTTTAAAAAGCGATTTGTAACTTTCACGACGTGGCATTTTCATATAGTGACATATTGGCAAACCAGTCTAAGAAAATCCCGTTTGCAGAAGGTTGCATTTCCGTCTCTCGTGCGGGTCTGGATCAAAGTGTTATTGCTAATAACACTGTTATTAGGGTTCAAATAGAACATGTTAAACTCTCGTTAAATGTCGAAATGTCTCTCTTCCTATATTGCGAAACGAGAGAAGGCTAAATGAAATTCTTTCCCTTAACTGCTAATAAATTCACCCTCTCATTAATAACCGACCTTATAGCTCGCAAACATTAAAATCAAAATCCTCCGCAGTTCCTATACTGCTTTAAAATACAAATCAATACTCTAGATACTAAATATTTTTCAGTTTTTCTTTTCCTTTTCGTATACTTTGCGGCACTTCTTTCCAATTGAATTATGATTTTAGGAAAAAATGTTTGGAGCAATTAAATAAAGTATGAAAATTCTCGGAGTGAATTTAAAAATAAAAAATAGCCTATCAAGTGTTATAAAATGTTCGTAATTAGTTGCGAATACTGCGACATTATTTATTTACTAAATCAGGACTCGGATTGTGAAATTTTGTAAAAAAATGCGACTAATCGACTTTTTCGAGATTTTTTTTAGTAAATTGCGATTGAAATTTAAAAAACTTTTTTAAATTTCAAGGAAAAAGTTTGAGTCAAAAAATTGTTCTACTGTTACATTTATTTACAAATTTCTTTCAAATTTTTCGAAAACATCAATAACTTTTTTTTTAAATAAATATTTAATTAGTATCTTTCCATAGGAATTAAAATTTTTCAAAAGATTCAAATTCACAACTTTTTAAAATTAAACAAACTTATAAAAAATTGTTATAAAACATGAAGAAATCGATCACTCCGAGTCTTCGACTCGGAGCAATCGATGTCTTCATGTTTTATAATAATTAAAGATGACCGAGTGATAAAATCATTAATTTATATTTCAAGACTTTATAAAAAAAAAATTTAATTATTTTTTATGAAAATAATTGAATTATTGGAAACAAATTTATAAAAAGTAATTAAATTTTGCGGAATAATTTTGATATTTATAAAGATAATTGAAATTTTAAGAAGAAATTAAAAAAAAATGTTGAAAATAATTTAATTTCTACCTAGAATTTTCTTAATTTTGAAGATAATTGAATTTTGCAAAGAATTTTATCAGAACTTGTGAAAATAATTAAATTTCCAGGATGAATTTTATTATTTATGAAGATAATTAAAATTTTAATGGGAAATTTTAGAAAAAATTAAAATCAATTGAATTTGTAGCATATGAATTTTATTATTTATAAAGATAATTGAAATTTTGACAAGAATTTTATTAAAATTGTTGTTGCAAATAATTGAATTTCAGAGAAAAATTTTATTACTCTCAAAGATAATTGAAATTTTGAACAGATTTTTTTTTTTAAATAAGTAATTGAATTTTGTAGAAGAATTTTGATATTTCTAAAGATAATTGAAATTTTGACAAGAATTTTATTAAAATTGTTGTTACAAATAATTGAATTTCAGAGAAAAATTTTATTACTCTCAAAGATAATTGAAATTTTGAACAGATTTTTTTTTTTTAAATAAGTAATTGAATTTTGTAGAAGAATTTTGATATTTCTAAAGATAATTGAAATTTTGACAAGAATTTTATTAAAATTGTTGTTACAAATAATTGAATTTCAGAGAAAAATTTTATTACTCTCAAAGATAATTGAAATTTTGAACAGATATTTTTTTTTAATAAGTAATTGAATTTTGTAGAAGAATTTTGATATTTCTAAAGATAATTGAAATTTTAGACAAGAATTTTATTAAAATTGTTGCAAATAATTGAATTTCAGAGAAAAATTTTATTACTCTCAAAGATAATTGAAATTTTGAACAGATTTTTTTTTTTAAATAAGTAATTGAATTTTGTAGAAGAATTTTGATATTTCTAAAGATAATCGAAATTTTTGACAAGAATTTTATTAAAATTGTTGTTGCAAATAATTGAATTTCAGAGAAAAATTTTATTACTCTCAAAGATAATTGAAATTTTGAACAGATTTTTTTTTTAAATAAGTAATTGAATTTTGTAGAAGAATTTTGATATTTCTAAAGATAATTGAAATTTTAAGAAGAATTTTAAAAAAAATGTTGAAAATAACTGAATTTCTGCAAAGAATTTTATTACTTTTGACAAGAATTTTATTAAAATTGTTGCAAATAATTGAATTTCAGAGAAAAATTTTATTACTCTCAAAGATAATTGAAATTTTGAACAGATTTTTTTTTTAAATAAGTAATTGAATTTTGTAGAAGAATTTTGATATTTCTAAAGATAATTGAAATTTTGACAAGAATTTTATTAAAATTGTTGTTGCAAATAATTGAATTTCAGAGAAAAATTTTATTACTCTCAAAGATAATTGAAATTTTGAACAGATTTTTTTTTTTAAATAAGTAATTGAATTTTGTAGAAGAATTTTGATATTTCTAAAGATAATTGAAATTTTGACAAGAATTTTATAAAAATTGTTGTTGCAAATAATTGAATTTCAGAGAAAAATTTTATTACTCTCAAAGATAATTGAAATTTTGAACAGATTTTTTTTTTTAATAAGTAATTGAATTTTGTAGAAGAATTTTGATATTTCTAAAGATAATTGAAATTTTAAGAAGAATTTTTAAAAAAATGTTGAAAATAACTGAATTTCTGCAAAGAATTTTATTACTTTTGACAAGAATTTTATTAAAATTGTTGCAAATAATTGAATTTCAGAGAAAAATTTTATTACTCTCAAAGATAATTGAAATTTTGAACAGATTTTTTTTTTTTAAATAAGTAATTGAATTTTGTAGAAGAATTTTGATATTTCTAAAGATAATTGAAATTTTGACAAGAATTTTATTAAAATTGTTGTTGCAAATAATTGAATTTCAGAGAAAAATTTTATTACTCTCAAAGATAATTGAAATTTTGAACAGATTTTTTTTTTAAATAAGTAATTGAATTTTGTAGAAGAATTTTGATATTTCTAAAGATAATTGAAATTTTAAGAAGAATTTAAAAAAAAATGTTGAAAATAACTGAATTTCTGCAAAGAATTTTATTACTTTTGACAAGAATTTTATTAAAATTGTTGCAAATAAATTGAATTTCAGAGAAAAATTTTATTACTCTCAAAGATAATTGAAATTTTGAACAGATTTTTTTTTTTAAATAAGTAATTGAATTTTGTAGAAGAATTTTGATATTTCTAAAGATAATTGAAATTTTGACAAGAATTTTATTAAAATTGTTGTTGCAAATAATTGAATTTCAGAGAAAAATTTTATTACTCTCAAAGATAATTGAAATTTTGAACAGATTTTTTTTTTAAATAAGTAATTGAATTTTGTAGAAGAATTTTGATATTTCTAAAGATAATTGAAATTTTAAGAAGAATTTTAAAAAAAAATGTTGAAAATAACTTAATTTCTGCCAAGAATTTTCTTGCTTTTGAAGATAATTGAATTTTGCAAAGAATTTTATCAGAACTTGTGAAAATAATTAAATTTCCAGGATGAATTTTATTATTTATGAAGATAATGATAATTTTGACGAGAAATTTGAAGAAAATTTTGAAAATAATTGAATTTCTGCGAAGAATTTTATTACTTTTGAAAATAATTGAATTTTTAGAATTAATTTTATTATTTATAAAGATAATTGAAATTTTGCCAACAATTTTATTAAAATTCTTTGCAAATAACTAAATTTCAGAGAAGAATTTTATTATTTACAAAGATAATTGAAATTTTGAACAGAATTTTCTTAAAAGTAATTGAATTTTGCAGAAGAATTTTGATATTTATAAACATAATTGAAATTTTGAAAATAATTGAATTTCTGTAAAGAATTTTCGTACTTTTGAAGATAATTGAATTTTGCAATGAATTTTATCAGAACTTTTGTAAATAATTAAATTTTTATGATGAATTTTGATTATTTATAAAATTTTGAATATAATTGAATTTCAGAGAAGAATTTTATTGAAAAGAAGAATTTTATTAAAATTTTTTTTTTTAAATAATTGAATTTAGGAGAAGAATTTTATTAAAATTTTTTTCAAATAATTGAATTTCAGAGAAGAATTTTATTAAAATTTTTTTTTAAATAATTGAATTTCGGAGAAGAATTTTATTATTTATAAAAATAATTGACATTTTATGGAGAATTTTTAATTAAATGTTAAAAATATTAAAATTTTGCCATGAATTTTATTAAATTTTTTTTTTATTTTTGTTTTATTTTATTTTTATTCTAAATGTAAAAAAATAGTTGTAGGTGAAAACAGTGTCAAAAGGTATCAATTTCAGTCACTTGAATTCCGAGGCCAGGAAAAGAGAAAATAAAGCAACTTTTCATATTACATTTTGATTATATAGGGAAACGACAAAGCGGAACAATTTCAAGGGACGTGCATCTTGGTCTGTATATAGGAAAGCGAAGGGGATTTTTTTTAATTTCCAGCGGAATTCACGAACCGTATCTTCCGGTACAACGATCCACGCTCTACTCGCTGCCGGTTTGTTATACCTGCCAACTGCAATCGCAATATTACCAGTCGCACAATAATTCTCCTGATTTCTTACATAATATCACCAATATAGTTAGTTACCGCATAGAAAAAGACGCCATAAAAAATTGTTTCACTTAAAAACAATGAGTATTTTTAAATCCTATTTTTAAATTCTATTTTAAATCCTATTTTTAAATCCTATTTTTAAATCCTATTTTTAAATCCTATTTTTAAATCATTTTTTAAATTATTTTTTAAATCCTATTTTTAAATCCAAAATCATAAATTGTTTTTAGTGCTATAATAATATTAAATAAGTCCATTCTGATTATTGCATTCGGTAGCATAGTAATAATGAGAAAAATATGATAATATTTTGCGAAAATGTATTAGCATATTCTCATTAATGTATCTTTGAACAAAGAATTATCGTTTTCTTATTCAATTCACTTCCCCGTTTCCTTTAGCGAAATTATCTTTCATACGATTGGCTCTTGGTATTACAATTGCGTTCGGTTTATAAGAGATTATTCCCCGGTCCATGTTTACTGGCACATTACAAAGTAACGGTGACCGCAGGAAAAATGCACGACCGCAAGATCGTCTCTCCAGACTTCAATGCACTTCCAGAATTTATTACCTTCCACGAGATTTTTGACATTTATTGCCAATAATTTATGAAATCCTCAAAATGAATTACTTTATTTAGGAGACAATTATGGAAGAGAAGTAAATTTATTTCGAAAATTAGAGTCAGTGCCACTTAAAATTTATAGTCTAAATGTAACTTGGGAGTTCTGAGTTTTGGATTTAGTTAAATAACCGCAATAATTATATCATTAAAAAATAAAAATTGATCACAATTGCATCGAAATTCTATTCACTTTAGAACAACAACTTCACAGTGTTCTTGAAAGTATATCAAAGATGCTAAAAATTTGGATCAATTTTTGGTATCAAAATTCGTTGTAATTTCATGATACTTTTAAGCATTAACGTAGTGTTGTTTATTTAATTCGATAAGAGAATTAAAAATTTGGTATTTGTTTTTTTTTTGCATTTGCATTTGCATTTGGAAAAATGAAGTCGGAGTTTCCGTTTAGCATCTTTTCTATAAGGAAAATCGATTGCGAACAGCAATGACCTTGTCTAGTTTCCATTTCTCGCGCTTTGTGCCACTCTATGAGCCGGAAATCCAAAATGGCCGAATTGCCGCCCACAGATAAACGTTTCAAACGAGTGAATGCTCTGACTGCTCTACAATAACAAATGCCCCAGGCGTATAATAACAATGCAGTGCCATTACAATGAAAAATCTAGCTGCCACGTTCGGACTCGGACAGAATGAGAGGATTATAAAAAGAGAAGGATGGTAAAAAGAGGAAAAATACAAGAAAAAAGAAGAAAGAAAACGACAAAATAATGAGATCGTATGACAAGAAATTATCAAAAAAAAAAAACATTTTTTCCGCAGATATTAAAATTGAGACAAGAAACGAATCAAAAGTGTTGCAACACTTTTGATTCGTTTCTTGTCTCAATTTTAATATCTGCGGAAAAAATGGGTCTTTGTGAATATCTTAATAAGAAAATCAAGAACTTCTTCAAAGTAAGGAATTGAAATATTCACTTTTTGTAACGAGTTTTAATTTTTTTTTTTCTTTACCAAAATCAGCATAATCCTTTTCGACTCGAGAAGGTTTTTGTTTATTTTTTATTTTTTAAACCGAGGATTATATACAGTAGGCAGCATCCTGCTGCAGAACCATAGAGCACTATTGCTTTAATCCCAGGATCCTTTCGATTCCCACAAACTCTCTCGTTTGCCAACTTAACTGCTAACGAGCACTATTCCCATAATATTCCCATAACGTGACGATCCGATTCACCTTTGGCTGGCTTACATTTACGCACTGAATTCAGTAAATTTGGGAGGGAGAGGGGAATTTAAGTCCAATCGTGTTTTCAAAAAAAGATTTTATTTTCCAGGCTTTTATTTACAATCTAAATAATTGAAAATCTACTATTTATTACTTTTTTACGTTACGCTACTGTTTGGATACTTTTTTTTTATTTGTCACACTAAAAGCGACTATTAATGTTTTTTTTTTTTTGGAATTTCCACTACTTTAAATTCGCTAATACTAGAAATCAAAAAACTATTCTCGCAAAAGAATTCAATTATTTACAAAAAATAAAATTGATTAAATTCATCGAAAATTCAATTATTTAAAAAAAACTTAATAAAATTCATGTAAAATTCAATTATTTAAAAAAAAAATTAATGAAATTCATGCAAAATTCAATTATTTAAAAAAAAAATTGATTAAAATTCATTCAAAATTTAATTATTTAAAAAAAAAGTAATGAAATTCATGCAAAATTTAATTATTTAAAAAAAATTGATAAAATTCATCCAAAATTCAATTATTTCAAAAAAAAGTAATGAAATTCATGCAAAATTTAATTATTTAAAAAAAATTGATAAAATTCATTCAAAATTCAATTATTTAAAAAAGATTGATAAAATTCATCGAAAATTCAGTTATTTTCATAAATAATAAAATCTCCATAGGAATTCAATTAATTTAGAATAGAATTTTCAAAAAAATTTCGAAAAAATCAATTATTTTCATGGAAATTCAATTTAAAAAAAAAAATTTTTTTTTTTTTGATCAAATTCTAAGCAAGAATTCAATTATTTTGATAAAAAATAAAACTCATTGAAGAATTTTCAATTATTTTTCTAATACTATTTTAAATTAATTAATCGAAAAATTTAATTATTTTCACAAATAAAGTACTTTTCCACAAGAATTCAATTATTTAAAATCAAATTTTCATAATATTTATTGTATTTCGAAAAATTAAATTAGATATTTAAAACAATGTTTATAAAATTCTTATAAAAAATTCAATTATTTTTAAATAAAAAAGTTTTTCACAGAAATTCAATTCTTTTTAAACATTTTTAATAAAATTTTTCGTAATAATTCAATTATTTTCGTAAATAATAAAATTCATTGCAGGATTTCAATTATTTTTCATACAGTTTTACAGGAATTGCTCAAAAAATGTAATTATTCTTAAAAATTTAATCTCAATTCCTCGAAAAATTCAATTATTTAAAAAAATATTTTTTTAAAATTCTTTGAAAGAATTCAATTATTTACAAGAAATATATTAGAATTTTTTACAGGAATTCAATTACTTTAAATACAATTTTAATTAAATTTTTTTTAAAATTATTCAATTATTCTTTCAGATTTTAAGAAAATTCTTCCCAAGAATTCAATTATTTACATAAGATAATTCTTCGAAAGAATTCAATTATTAAAGATAAATAAGAAAATCATTCTCGACAATATACAATTATTTTGAGGCATTTTAATAAAATTCTTTGCAAAATTCAATTATTTTTACAAATAAATTTTCCCACACGAATTCAATTATTTAAAATAAAATCTTCATAATGTTTATTATATTTTTAAAAAATTAATTAATTTTTTTAAATTCTTATAAAGAATTAAATTATTTTCAAAAATAACAAAATTTTCACAGAAATTCAATTATTTCCATAAGTAATAAAAATTATCGCGCAGGATTTCAATTATTTTTAATACAATTTTAATTACAATTTTTTTGAAATAATTCTATTATTCTTTTAGATTTTTATAAAATTCTTCCCGAGAATTCAATTATTTACAAAAATAATTCTTCGAAAAAATTCAATTATTAAAGATAAATAACAAAATTATTTCCGAAAATTCAATTATTTTGAGGCATTTTAATAAAATTGTTTGCAAAATTCAATTATTTTCATAAATAACAATATTCTAGAAAAGAATTTAATTATTTTTAAAAGTAATAACTTGGTTCTTGGAAATTCAATTATTTTAAATTTAAACAATTCTAATAAGATTTTATTCGTTCACAAGAATTCAATTATTTTGATAAATAATAAAATGCTTTTTAGAAATTCAATTATTTTCAAATATTTTAATAAAATTGTTCAAAAGAAATCAATTCTTCGAAAGAATTAAATTCTGTTGATAAGTAACAAAATTATATTCGATAATTCAATTATTTTGAGGCATTTTAATAAATTTCTTTGCAAAATTCAATTATTTTCGTAAAGAACAATATTCATCACAAGAATTCAATTTTTTTTAAAAGTAATAAATTTTTTCTTGAAAATTCAATTGTTTTAAATAGAATTCTTTGTAAAATTTAATTGTTTTCTTTTCGCAATTCAATGATTTTCAATATCTACTATTTTCATAAAATTTCCAAACAGAATTCAATTATTTAAAAAATTTTTTGCTTTAATCTTTGTAAGAATTAAATTTTTTTTTTATGAATAATAATAAAAATTTTGCTGGAATTGAATTATTTAAATTAGAATTTGCATAAAATTAGTCGAAAGAAATCAATTATTTAAAAGTTTTTATAAAATTCTTTCATGAATAATAAAACTCATTTCAGAAATTCAATTTATTATCAGGATAAGGAAGAGATAAATATATATTTTTGATGAAAATTAGGAAAAAAGTCAGGAAAATTTTTGTCAGTTTTGTGAAGTCTCTAAACGAGTTTTTTGTGGTCGTCAAATTTAATATTTTAATAGCTACTTTTTTACTACTTTTTTTCTGTAGTTTGTTCTAAAGACCCTAAATTATTATTTAGGGTTTTTAGGCCAAACTACAGAATAATTAAAAATTAATTTTTAACACCAAACTTTAAGATGACATTTCAAATACAAGAAAGAATGTTTAGAATTTCTAATAAAAAGCATGCCTCAGCTAATCTTAATTAAAATTTCCATCAAAGCATCATAACATATATATATATATCTCTTCGTTATAATTCACTTACGAAATTCTAGCTATCAAACAATCTCTGAAAATATAATTTCATTGCGGGGTTGTTGGGAAAATAGAAATTCATTACAAGCAGTAATAATAATGCAAAATTGGACGAAATATACATTTTCCCTTATTATTAAAATTACCGACATTTTGGTTTGTATATACAAATAGAAACATTTGTTAATTATTATCAATGACAACGGGGAATTCGCAGTAGCAAAAAAATACAAAATTCTGGAAGATCCTTTGCTTGGTATTATGAAAAAAAAAAAATTTTCCTATTATACATTCAGCATTCTCAAAGGCACAGAAGGCCGTTTCGGCTCTTTAAACTTAATTAACGAGTTCGACTTTCCGCTCTGACGTCCTCTGGAGCGGAAATGACGCCATATTTAATTACGCAACGGTATTAATGAAACCAGATTCAAAGCACAGAATTTATATATTCCCTCAGTAAGTTTTATTTATTTTTCCATTTTTTTTTTTTTTTTTTTGGGGACTTTTTATCACAAAATTGTTA
Organism: Leptopilina syphax; assembly: GCA_032872505.1. NCBI lineage: Eukaryota > Metazoa > Arthropoda > Insecta > Hymenoptera > Figitidae > Leptopilina > Leptopilina syphax. Next base: position 40,160,216 of record CM065471.1, read on the forward strand.
TTATCCTGGACGAGTGGGAAAATTCATTAAAGAATCAAAGTTCTTAAACAACAAGGGTCGTAAGATTTTAAGAGAATTTTCCCATTGAACACTTTTCTGGGGTCGTAAAAGGTACACCTGCAAAATACCTTTGCCCTTATATAAGCCCGATTCCGCTGGAATCTCTCGAGAGAGATTGTTCAGGGCCGCAAGTGCATTGCTTTTTAAATTGTTGCAAATTTTTGTACTGATTTTTGTCTTTAGATAAAAAAAAGTGTGATAAAAAAGTGTTTTTGATATTATTTAGAAATTTATTTTTTAATTATGGATGAAATAGAGGGAATGGATGGGGTTGAAATTTTAGAGTTTTGAGGACAATTGTAGAATTTTTTTAATTCAAAGGACACCCCTGAGATGTCGGTATAAAAAATTCTATGAGAGAGGACACGTTTGCATGTTGCACTCACGACAAGGAATAGGGTTTTTTTGAACGCGTGCTCAAGCAGGTTTTTGCATTTGCCAGCTTCTCTGATTTTTTACGTTAACTTTAAAATAATAAAATCCTTTTTACACTTTTATAGGTTCTTTTGTTTTTAAATCACCAATTTTCCAGCTATTAGAAGCTTGCCTTGTGAGGTTGCTGCAATATTCTTCTGTATTGTTATTTTTTTAATTTTTTCTACTCTCTAAATTTTTATTAGTAAAAATAAAAATATTTACTAATTTGAATTAGTAACTGACTTTTTGCTTTCGAATTAGTAAATTTTACTAATAAATAGTCATTTTTACTAATTTATCAGTAAAATTTACTAATTCGAAAGCAAAAAGTCAGTCACCAATTCAAATTAATAAACATTTTTACTATAATTTTCAAAATTCAATTATTTTCAATACCTTTACTATTTTAGGGAAGAACTTCCCTAAAGAATTCAATTATTTAAAATACAATTTACATAAAATTTTTCAAAAAAATGAATTATTTAAAAAGTTTTTTTTTTAAATTTTTGTCAAAAATCCAATTATTTTTATAAATAATAAAATTCTCTTTACGAATTCAATTATTTTTATGAAAAATAAAAAAATCCTTACGAATTCAATTATTTTTATACATATAATAAAATTCTCTTTACGAATTCAATTATTTTTATAAAAAATAAAATTCTTCTTACGAATTCAATTATTTTTATAAATAATAAAATTCTCTTTACGAATTCAATTATTTTTATAAATAATAAAATTCTCTTTACGAATTCAATTATTTTTATGAAAAATAAAAAAATCCTTACGAATTCAATTATTTTTATACATATAATAAAATTCTCTTTACGAATTCAATTATTTTTATACAAAATAAAATCCTTCCTACGAATTCAATTATTTTTATAAATGATAAAATTCTTCTTAGGAATTCAATTATTTTTATAAATAATAATAAAATTCTTTTTACGAATTCAATTATATTTATAAATAACGAAATTCTCCTTGCGAATTCAATTATTTTTATAAAAAATAAAATTCTTCTTCCAAATTCAATTATTTTGAGAAATTTTATCAAAATTTTGTTACAAGTATTGAATTATTTTCATAAATAATAAAATTTATGGCAGAGTTTCAATTATTTTTAATACAATTTTAAGTGAATTTCTCGAAAAAAGGCTATTTTTAATTTAATCTAAATTCTTAAAAATTTATTTAAAATTCTTCGGAAGAATTCAATTATTTTTATAAAGAATAAAATTTTTCTCATTAGTTCAATTATTTTGAGAAATTTTAATAAAATTCGTTGTAAGAATTCAATTATTTTCATAAATAATAAAACTCATCGCAGGATTTCAATTATTTTTTATAACAATTTTAAATAAATTCCCCGAAAAATGAAATTATTCTTAAACATTTTATTGAAATTTATCAAAACAATCCAATTATTTAAAAAATTAAATTTTCAATTAAACTTTTTGAAAGAATTTTATTATTTTCAAAAATTTCCATGAACTTCTTCGTAGGAATTCAATAATTTTCAAAAAAAATTTAATAAAATTCTTTATCGAAATTGAATTAATTTTATAAATTTTTCGAAATATTTTCTATTTCAATAAAATTTTCTAAAATAAATGGAAATAATTTTTTAAAAAAATTTTAATTGAATTATTTTCATAAATAATTAAATTTCCAACAAATCTCAATTATTTAAAAAATTTTTCGAAAAAATCAATTATTTGAAAAGTTTTTTTTTTAAATTCTTCGCAAGAATTCAATTATTTTGATAAATATTAAAACTCATCGCAATTTTAAAATAATTTAAAATAATTTAAAAAATTTTAAATAATTGCTCAAAAAATGCAACTATTCTTAAAAATCTAAAAAAAAATTCTTTAAAAGAATTCAATTATTATAAAAAAATGTAATTAATATTTTTTAAAATAATTTTAATTAAATTTTTTATTAGAATAGAATTGTTTTCAATATAATTTTAATAACATTTTTCGAAAGAATTCAATTATTTACATAAATAATATACAATTTTCAAAGAAATTCAATTATTTAAAACACAATTTTCATAAAATATTTTGAAAAAAAATCATTTATTTAAAAAGATTTTCTTTTAATTCTTCTCAAGAAGTCAATTATTTTAAAAACTTTATTAAAATTCGGTGACAAATATTCAATTATTTTCATAAATAATAAAATTCATCGCAAGTTTTTAATTATTTTTAATATAGTTTTAAATTAATTCCGCTAAAAACGCAATTATTCTTGAAAAATTTGAAAAAAATTCTTCGAAAAAATTCAATTATTTAAAAAAATTTGATGCAATTTGTTTCTTACAGTGTAATAATTATTTTCAATTCATTTTTAATTACATTTCTTGAATGAATTTAATTATTATCAAAAAATTTCATGCAATTCTTCGTAAAAAATTCAATTATTTTCAAAAATGTTGATAAAGTTCTTTATAAGAATTGAAATTTAAGAAATATTCAATTATTCAATAAATTATTTATTTTTGAATTTAAATAAAATTTTTAAATTTAATAATTTTTAAAATTATTATTTTTTTTATTTTATTATTTATTTTTTTAGAATTGAATAAAATAAAATGGTTAAAGTTTTGAATAATTTAATTTATAAATTTCAAGAAAAAAATTATTATCATGGTTTCCCGTAAAGATGTTATTAATTAGTATTAAAAAAAATTCGCCAAAATGATAATTTTTTATTATTTTATTCCCCTTTGAAGAGTATAATGGAACTGCTCGACATGTTCATTCTACTGAAAAAAATACTTTCGACGTAGAAAGTAAGAAAACAATAAAATAAAAAGAATCAAATGATCATCTCAGCCTACAATCTCATGATTCGACAATAAATCAACCAGAACTTTACTTGTTATTTGATACTTTCGAAATCGAATAAATTATTTATTACCGAAACCTAATCCGTTTATCTCGAAAAACACTGCGTATTCTAATACAAATACAACTATAAAGCAAATATGTAAAATATTTCATCTAAAAAAAAAGAGAAAAATATTCATCCAAAAACTATAAACTGTTGGGAAATTTCAATTCGTTTGTTTTTTATTTTTACATATATTGATTTTTACTATATATGAAGTTTGACATTTCCGCCTTTTTATTAAATAAAATGTGAAACATCACTTTTTTTATCTACCCCACCCTAAAGTGTTTTGTCTGCTTTATTGACACTTGTCACGAAGTGAAATAAATAAACAACTTAAATAACTTATGTTTTTTTTTATTGATTAAAGATCAGACTTTTGTCGTAACAAAAGTCAGTCTATTCGTAGGTATAGTGTTAGGTACAATGCTGTTAGATGGTGGGTGAGCTTGGTATTTAACCCATCAATTGTTACTCAATCCCTTGATTCTAAACCTTATCTTATTTAATATAAATTAGGTTACTTAAATACAGAGTTTCGGCTGTTTTCCTAAAATTACCAAATTGACATAAAAATAAGTAGTTCAAGGGTTTACAAATACAAAAGTTTTACACGTGCGTTACACACTGTCGTCATCTCATAAATATACAAATCGACAAAAATAAAAAAAAAAAATAGGACGTGGAACTTTCAAAACAGATTACATGGAAATATAATAGGTATTATTAAATTCGATATCTGTTTCAAAAATATAGTGAGAAAATAATAAAAATTCGTGTACTTGTCACTTTACTGGTTCACAGACTCTTTCAAAAGTAGAATAAAAAAGTAAACACAAAACTGTTATTTAAAAATAGGTATTCCTCTCTGAAATGATAAAACATCTTGTGACGTGAGGCGGAAAAACCTTGAAATTTGACCTTGAATCATTGACCCTGATTCTTGACCTTGATGCAAGAAGCGAAGGATGTAGAGAATGATCAGAGGATGGTGTACGATGGCCTTGCCGAGGCCAAAGGATGCTGAGAATCACGAAAGAAGATGCACAAACATACGAATCAACTTCGCGGTTCCGGCGGAAAGTAGTGGCCGGGGTCCCGTTAGAAGATGGAAACAGTTTTCATGGTGGGGGTGTTGTTTATGGGGATGGTATCAATGGAACATTACTTTCGGGTGGTGGCGGCGGTGGGAGAATTATTCAGGAGCCAATTAGAGCCGTGCCAAAAGCGGTGCAGGCCCTGAGAAGCGAAAGCGTTGACCGAGGTCATCGTGTTCAGCCACCACCGCCTCCAGCGTTTCCACGAAGACGCTTCTCCGTATGGTGAGTTAAAACCAAAGAGTATCGTTGATTTATCTGGATTTATCTCGAAGTGAGGAAGTCGTCGTTTTGCCACTTTTTTTGTCGCCCCCCTTTATACATGTATATATGTATACGAAAGCAATACTTGCGCGTTTACTGTAATTTCATGTCGGGTTCGAGTACAGTTTCTTTCCCAGGAAGCTCAAAGTCAGTAGCACGGCTAGAGATATATAAACTTTAAGTGCAAATCCTCTCTATCTATGGAGGAAAAATTATTTTACACTGTACGAGCGAGACTTTGCTTTTATTTTCATTCTCGCGAACATTAAAATCTTGCTGCTTTCCTGAAAAAGAAAAACGAAGAAGATAATTAATATTTCCACCAAGCGGTTATGTATAATTTTGATTAATTAATCACTTCTTTCTTGGATGACTTTACAGCTTCCAGGAGAGATTAGAATCTGGACCATGTTAATTTTTTATCACTACAAACTATGCATAACTAAAGTTTATTTGAAACCAGGTTTCGTGATTTCTATTCAGAGTATTAGTATAAAGTTCTTCTTCTTCTTCTTATTCTTCTTTTTCAAAAAAAGTTTTATTTTATTTGTTTGACTTCGAAAAATCAGGCCAATTTCTCAGAACCAAATGATGAAGTTGTTTGTTATGGAAAGTGAGGGAAAAATAATATGGCTTGTAAAAGGTGGAGTTTCGGTTTGGACTTTCTGCGCAGTAGACAATTTTGGTTATTCTGCGCAACTGACAGCTGTTGGGTTGTGCGCAGAACAAGAAAAATTGTAAACTGCGCAGAGACCGGATGGCGACCAATAGCCACAAAATAATTGAATTCTTATTATAAGAAATTTTACTAAAATTTCCAAAAGTAATATTGAATCCCTGGAAAAGAATTATATTATTTATAAAAATAATTGAATTTTTGTCACTGAACTTTAATTCAAAGTTTTTAAAATAATTGCGTGTTTAGCGGAATTTCAATTAAAATTATATTAAAAATAATTGAAATCGTGTGATGAGATTTATTATTTATGAAAATAATTGGATTTTTGTCACTGAAGTTTAATAAAGTTTTTAAAATAATTGCATTTTTGAGAAGAATTTAAAAAAAATCTTTCTAAAGGAAAGATTTTTTTCAGAAAATGTTATGAAAACTTGTGCTTTAAATAATTGAATTTCTTTAGAAATTGTATATTGTTTATGAAAATAATTTGAATTCTTGCAAAAAATTTTATTAAAATTATATTGGAAAGCAATTCAATTATTATAAAGAATTTCATTAACATTTTTTAAAATAATAGAATTCTTTCAAAGAATTTTGTTAACATTTTTAAGAATAGAAGCATTTTTCGCGCAATTAATTTAAAATTGTATTAAAAATAATTGAAATCCTACTATGAATTTGAATATTTATCAAAATAATTGAATTCTTGTAACAAAATTTTCATAAAATTTCTCAAAATAATTGAATTTGTAAGAAGAATTTTATTATTTATAAGAATAATTGAATTCGTAAAGAGAATTTTATTATTTATAAAAATAATTGAATTCGTAAGAAGAATTATATTATTTATAAAAATAATTGAATTGGTTAAAAAAAATTTTATTATTTATAAAAATAATTAAATTCTTGCAACTAATTTTATTAATATTTCTCAAAATATTTGAATTCGTGAAAAGAATGTTATTATTTAGAAAAATAATTGAATTTTTGGGAAGAATTTTTAAAAAAATCTTTTTAAATAATTGATTTTTTCGAAAATTTTTTAAATATTGTGTTTTAAATAATTGTGATTCGTTGGAAATTTAATTATTTATGAAAATAATCAAATTAAAATTTTTTCTTTTTTGCTAATTATTATTTTTTATTTATTTTAGAAAATTTTATTCAAATAGTAAATGTAGAAAATATTTCGAAAAATTTACGAAATGAATTCAATTTCTACGAAGAATTTTATTAATTTTTTTTTTTAAATTATTGAATTTTTGCAACGATTATTTGTTAAAATTTAAAAAATAATTGAATTCCTGCGATGAATTTTATT